>VZRH01014901.1:403139-449906 GCA_013397555.1 Urocynchramus pylzowi | reverse complement strand
TTTTTCTTCATTCCCTTACTTTTTTATCAGTATTAGACCTAAGGTTGCTTTTGTGTATGGAAGAAAATTAGTTAAGTACCTTGCGGTTTATAGAAGCCTTTTGCTGCATACTACTCGGATTTATTGTGCAACGTCGGCCTGTAAATAATTTCAGCCAGACGATTACTTGGCTCATGTTGCCTTTATGATTTGAGCCCTTTAACAGCCATGAAAAAAGGAGAAGCGCTGGTTTTGGCGGCGGGCGGACTTTGCTGGTCCGAGCGCCCGTAACTCTCTGATGGCCGCGCTCCGCTTTGCTGAGGTTTGCTGCCTGGCTCCGAGGAGATGTTTACAAAGAGTCCATTACTTTGTGCAGCTGAAAGACGGTGTTGAAAGAACAAAGGGAGTTTTGTGATGAAGTGTATCTGACTTCTCGCTGCTTTGCTTACCTTTTAAATGTAAAACTCGGTCATTTGCAAGGGCTTTTAGTTCTCAGGGCATCCCTATAAGATTCCGCCCCGTGTGGAGCTGTCCTTCAGTGGAAAGCGGGGTTGTCTCAAAACCGCTCTCGAGCGCATTTCTATTTTAATCCCCGACTTTGCCTGCCGCCTGCCTTCCTGGCTCCAGCTCACCGCCCTGCCCTGCCCTGCCCTGCCCTGCCCCGCCCGCAGCGCGCAGGCGGCCGCCGCTCGCCCCGCGCTGCTGCTGCTGCTGCTGCTGCTGCTGCTGCTGCTGCTGCTGCAGCGCGCCCGTCGGGGCCGAAAGTCGGTGTGTCCGTCGGGGCCGAAAGTCGGGGTGTCCGTCGGGACCGAAAGTCGGTGTGTCCGTCGGGACCGAAAGTCGGTGTGTCCAGCCGAGCACCGGCTCCGCTCCGCGCCCACAGCCCGCCGGCCCGGCCCCGCGCAGACCTGCAGCCTGTGCGCGGCACGCCGGGGCAGCTGTCGCCATACGTATAACTTTTAAATGGAAAATGTCTTTCTCAAAGGCTGCCGATGTCCAGTGGTCTGCAGTCCATGAGCAGTTGACTAGTCCAGGTGTTTCTGCTTCTGTTCCTGTGCTATGTGAATTGGGAATTCAAGAGAAGAGTGTGCAGGATGGAGGAGTTGAGGGTTTGTATTTCTGTTCTGGTGGTACGGCAGTGACGGAGGGCTTGGGAAGGAGCAGAAACTCTACCTGGGGTCGTCTCAGTTGAGGAAAATATTGTTCTCAGTCTTCTTGTCTGTATCTCTTTCTGTCAGTGCTTTCATCAGCTCTTAAAAATGAGAATGACCCTTTTTGTTGGTATGGATTGACTGTCGCAAGTAGTGTTCAGGAAAAACTTGTTTCTGAACGTGATTTCTTCTTTGTGGGTTTTGTCAGTGCATTTTACCCCGCTTATTTAAAATGTAGCCATTTCAAGCTCTCGGAGCTGGATTTGTTTGAAAAACTGATGAGTATTTGTCCGTGCTTTACTAAGAGAAAAGCCATAATCTGAGGCTATGAGACAGTCCTATTGATTCAAGACTGGGGGTTTCTGTAAGGTTTTTAAGGAGATCATTAACCCAGGTCTATCTTTTCACAGGACAGTCGGCCCAATATGTCAAGACCTCTGATCACTAGATCCCCTGCATCTCCATTGAACAATCAAGGCATCCCCACTCCAGCACAGCTCACAAAATCCAACGCACCAGTTCACATTGATGTGGGTGGGCACATGTATACCAGCAGCTTGGCCACGCTTACAAAATATCCCGATTCCAGGTAACTTTAAAAAGCTTCTTCTGCATGTCTTTGGCAAAGTCCTTTTCTTCCTTTTCGTGCTTGGACGTCCTGGGGCTGTCTCAGAATGATGAATTTAGCTCCTTTTGTTTCAAAATTAAATTAGCTTTCTTTGTTAGTAGGCAGTTAGAGACTTACTTTTCTTTCCCTGCTCCACTGTGTTTCTGACAAATGGCACTTCTGTAAATCCTGATGCGTGTGTTCTAAAACAAAGCTGAGAGAAAAGAGCACTTACTTTCTACTACCTAGGATTCTGGGTTTATGCCAGGGCACCCATGCTGTGGTTTGTTACATTCAAAAATGTAACTGTAGTGATACTGCGTTTAATCCCAAAGGTGGGGGTGTTGGAGTATTTGTTTTGTTTCTTTTGGAGCAGTAACTGCTCTCCTGTGCTGCCAACACGTCATCTCAGATGTGTCACTTGAGGCAAAGGCAAAGTTGGATGAAATAAACTCTAGGACAGTATTAACTGAATACTTTTTGTAGAATCTTAGGACTTTTCAAACAATTAGGCTCTTAACTCTCATGTACCTTTTGAAAGAAGTATTTGTGACTCTGGTAGCTCACTGGTATTTAGCAGTCAGAAAACTGCTGCGTGTGTGAGCAAACGGTGCCTGTAGAGCAGCTAAAACAAGAGTGCATCTCTAAGAAATCTGGAGTGTGTTTAGCAGTGTGTGTGGGCATTACCTGGTGGTGCTGGCAGACAGGCAGTGTAGTGCTACTGTAACTCTAAGGGCTGGTTATCAGCAGGAAGTCATTGTGTCCGCAGTATAAATCTATACCTTGCCCTTCACCACCCAGTCCTGCTCTAGAGGGCAGGGAGTGTGCCCATGGTGTTCTCTCCAGTCTGAGGGGAGAGATTTTGAGTTTTCTTGATCCCACAGCTCTGATTTGCCTTTCAAAGGGCACAAAGCCCACTTCATGGGATGTGACTTGGTTCAAAGCCTGGGTTTCACTTGATGCTGCTGCCTCTGCATCATCAGCTCCTAGAGTCAGGTGGGCTGAAGTAGTGCTCCTGACAGGGCTGGAGGAAGAGAGCCATACACAGCGAGGCACGTGGCCTTTCTTGTGACAGCCTCCTCAAGGAAGGCCCGGCAGAGGGGAGCAAAAGAAGCCATGCCAAAGCCTGGGTCTGCCAGGAGAGATTGAAGTAATGTCTGGGAAAACTTGAACTGTTCTTCGAAAACCAAATCTGTTCTTTTGGGTTTTTTTTTTTTTAGAAGCTTCTTAGTAGTTGTGATTGCTTCGTGGGTTTTTTGGTAGTTGGAGCAGTGATGGTGTCTGACACTGTTGTGTATGCAGAATAAGAGGCTGCTGCTTCTGTTTTCATGTCAAATTCACAGAGAGAGTATATTACTTCAAGTGAAGAAACACTAAAATGTCATTCAAAAATGTGTCTGGTGGCAGTAGAATTTAAGCTTAATGTATTCTGTGCTCAATTGAGCCATTGTAGCACTTGAAAGTGAAAGCTATGCCTGTAGTATCAAAGCCAGCTTAATAAATTAAACATTTTAAAAGCTCTTCAAACGTAATTTAAAGAAAACCCAAACTCTGAGTTATAGTCATTCTGTTTCAAGTCGTTCTGACATGTGTTTGTGTTTCAGTTCTGACAGTGTCTTTTGAACCTCTTGATGAGTGAATATTTCCAGCGTAGTTGTTAGAACCTGGAATTCCCAGCCACTTCCAGAACTTGAGAGATTTTTTTTGAACATGAGCAGCTTCAAAAGAGCAATTATTAAACTCGTTTGAATGTCAAGACAATGGCATGAAGCAATATGCCAGTAATCATGATATAGTTGTTTGGGTTTTGTCTGAGATTTTGCCATGAGTTTTTTTTCCAGTGGAGGGTTGGGATGTATATATATGTGTATATATATCTGTACATATTTATATAGTGTGAGTGCTAGGTAAAAATTATCCAGTAATATTTGGACATTAATACAAATTGTTTCTTGGAGACTGATCTGGTCAGTTTTATATCCAGCTAAACTCTAACTTCATTACTCAACTTTAGCAGAAGGTTTTTGTCAGCATTGCTTATATGTTTCTTTTTCTGCAAATATCACATGTGTGAATGATATCAAAACTAAGGAAGGTCTCATAGATATTTTTGGGCCAGTTGAAACCTCCTGAGACTTACTGTTATATGAAGTATTGTCTATGAAAAATAAGGTCTTGATTATCTTGCCTGAAAGAGCACTGCTCCAGGGATGAGTCAAGGCATCGGTTGCAGGCTCCAGCTTGTAACAGGTTGAGACATGAAAGTCATTAGGTTTCTGACTCGTATTACATGTAGTCTAAGGGCCAGAAGCCTAAAATGAACCTTTCATCTGTGGGCCAGGTACCAGAGTCATCTTTCTTTTTGAGATTGAAAGGGTGATATTCAAACCAGCAGCTCTGGAGTCACTCTGACTTGCTGGTGTGAGGGAGACCTATTCTGATAGAGCAGTCTCTGCTTTGGAGCAAGTGTACTCTTCCTTCTCCTTTTGGAGTCAATAGCACCTCTTCTTGTACCTCTCTGTTTTCTTCTTCCTGGACAGTAGAGCACGAATTGGAAAGAGCACTTTAAAAAAGAGTTCCTTAAATGATATCAGGTAAAGACTTGTAGCTTGAAGGGATCATTTTCCATAATTCTTCTGTTAGGTTCCCCAACCTGGTTTGTGCCTTGACATGTAAAATGCCTGCTGACAGATACCTATTCATTCCTCCAGAGAAACCTTGGTGTGACTGTAAAAGTGTCTTGCTATTGTTGCTGGATCCCTGCCCTTTGCTTTAGAAAGACAATTGTGGGTTTCTCTTAAATGCTCTTGTGCTTGAAGAAGCCAAAGAATCAGAACCGATCAGTGTTTTGGGCAAAAGCTGACTTGGTGAAGCAATCCGACAGACAAGCAGCTTATCTAAAAGATGGTTTGAATTGAGTAATCCTAGAATTATAAATTCTGAAGCTAAAATAATGCTTAAAAAAGCCCTCAAAATTAATTTTAAAATCTAGAAACATTTAATTTCAAAGGGCCCAGTTATAATCCAGACTAGGGAGAACCTATTGTTTTCACAAGGAAAATCCCCTATGAATACTTCAGGCTTCAGGTTCTCCCAAGAAACCAGTGAGACCATGCCTCAAACATGGTCTCATGAAGCTCAATAATACAATTTGCCAGACTTAGGCTTTGAGAAGAAGACTAAGTTTGAATCAGCCTGCCTACCAAGAAGACCTAATATGAGGTCTCTCTGCTGAAATAAATAGCAATTTTCTTTCAAAGTCTGAGGAGCGAGCAGGTGTCCTTCTATGTAGTTCTCTCCGCTGAGACTGTAGACCTTGGTGCACTCACCCCTGCACAGATTGTACAACCTTTGGTTTACTTGAAGTTACCAGATCTTCAGGTTGATATCTGCAACAGATCTTATACAGATATCAACAGTGAGCTTATCTTATGCAGATAGCAACAGTGAGCTATCTGTTAAAGACTTGGGTGTACAAAAATTTTTTTAATTGCTTGATTTTTGAAAATAAAGATTTTTTTTTAATATTTTTTTTTTTCCACTGCCCAGGAAAAAAAAAATTATTCCAGGAAAGGAGGATCCAAGATGAGGGTCTGCTAAAAGAGCCTTTCTCCCCCAAGAGCTCAGGCACATGCATGCAGTACCATTGTTCCCTGTGGTCACCAAAAAGTTTGAGGAGAACGGGTTGAGGTGTTAGGATTTATGATTGTGAGGAGAGGAAGCACTGGCTGGTTAGCTCTGATACTTTAACCCAAGCAGCCTACTCTCCTTCCAGTGAATTATCATCTTGCAGTAGGATTGAACCCTTTCCTTGGAGTCAGCATTCCTACATCTCTCAGCCTTAATGCTGTCTGCATGGCATCTACCAAAAGTTATTGTGTACCAGGCTAAGACAACCTCAACTGAATATCAGAGCTGAATGGGAAGATGTTTAACTTTGATCATACAAGCATCAGCTGTCTGATATCTCTGATATCAGCAATATCAGCAGTGTTGTCTATCTCGTGTGTTCAAAGCATCTGAACTTTTAATTAGTTCTGTCCAAATCATCTGGTACAAATATTTGCATAACACCATGGCATTGGATTGCCACATCCTATATTCCCATCACAGAATGGGAAAAATTCACTTAAAACCTTGTGTATAACTTTGTAGAACCTTTTGGAGTATCTGTTTGTGTTGCTACATCTCCCATCTTGAGTTACTCCCTGCATATGAAGATGGATTCTTCTCATACAGTATTTCACAATCCTTCCATATTTCTGCCCAGGGCTATTTCAGGTTTTCATATGAACCAATCCATTCGTGTCCCAGTTTTCTTACCCAATCTTCACTCTCAGCCCTCAGGGAAATTAAATTTCACACACTTGGATCCAGTTAGGACACTGGCATTTTTTATTTTTTTTTTTTATTGGTAAGGGTTTCTTTTGCATCAAGAGCACAGAATTACTTAGGAGAATGCCCAGACTGTCCTTGGCCTTTTTTGACAGTTTGCAAGAAAGGCTTATCCTTCACAGGTTGTGTAGGTAGACTTCCAAGGACATGCTGTGAATCAGGCAGCACTGCTTGCCTGTATCAGAGCTCTGGCAGTTTCTGGTATCAGTCCTCATGTCTAAAACAAACTGACATGGCCCTTAGCTCAAACTCCTGCAAACTGAAGCACCATGCTGGAGACTACTGTCTTGGTTGGAGACCTGCTGATGTGAGGGTGGTCTGCACTTTGCATAGGCCTCCCTCTGTAACACCTCCACGAAAGCAACCCTGTCACAACTTTCCTACTCACCTTGGAAAGTACCTCTCAAACTGCTCTAAGTTATGCTAAACTCAAAGAAATACAAAATTTTCTAAGTAATGAGAATTTGGTGAATTGGGCTTTTTAAGGAGATATTGAGAGTGGGTGTTACTGCATCTTTATTTCCACTCTCTTTATTTGGATTTATCTTCCTGAGAGGTACGTCTCTATCTGTATCTTTCTAGAACAGCAACATCAAGGGCAAGCTTCTGTGAAAGAGCAAGCTTCTGTGAAAGTTATCAGTATTGCTGCAACCAGCTTTGTCTGCTGTATTAGCATGAATGGTCCAGGTCACAGCTTTTTAATGTTTTGTAACATTCCTGGCAGGAGGGAAATAGGCAGAAGTAGTTGGCAGAGGGTCAGTTCAATCTTTGTTATCTATCCTGTCTTACTCATCTCGTTATTCACCTTTTATATTTCATCATTTGATTGCTGCATGGTCTTGTGGCAAGGAAAAGTGATGGCTTGGGATAGGGAAATACATTGACTCTCACTGACCTGTTCTGTGACCCAAGATAACTGATTTAACTTTGAGCTTCACTTGCTTCCCACCAAGGTTAACAAAAAAGCAATTTGTAGAGTGCTTTGGGATGATGATTGAAAGTGTAAAGATTACTATCTCTAAGCATAAATATTTATAGATCCAGCAATTGAGATAGAGGTTGATGATGTTGGTATCATCAGTAACATATATTAATAAAAAATTAACTGTTGATTCATGAGGATCAGGCTCAACACAGTCAGGCAGTACAGTTGTGTTGGTTAGTGTAACCACATATACAGACTTGGGAAGAAAATAGAAACAGAACTGTGAATGATACTATAGTTTATGCCTATTTAAAGAAATTCAGAGAATTTACACAACTGATATTTTAAAGAGAGCTCTCTTGCAACACACATCTGTCAATAAAGAGCTCGGAGGGGTATTTTCTGGTCCTGGCTGAACCAAGATTAATTGTAGCTCTAGGTATGTATATTGAACTTAGGGGATATATTGACCTCATTTTGCCTCAATTAATGATCACCATAGGTCAGTCATCACTGTTGCCTCTGCAGAAGTAAATATTTTTCAAACTGTAGTCCTTTAATATGTTTAACTTGCAAGGTCAGCAAGTTGCTGCTGTTGCTTATGGCTGGTGACTGGTGAAAGAAATAGCACCATCAAATTAGCAGGTTCCCACATCATGTGGTCAGTAACTGGTGGAGAGTCATTACTGAAAGGGGCCACAGAATTGATGTCTGTCTTCCTGTTCTAAATGTCAGTAAAAGTGGGCTTATGTGTATTTACTTGGAGGGTAAAAAGCAGTGTCCTGTACTTGTTCAATGCTTTTGCACTCACATCTGTAAAATGATTGTAAAATCAAGATAGTGGGTTGTTGGAGGGCTTTCTGCACATATGCAGTGCCAGAGAAAGTAGATGTGCAGACTTGTTGCTACAGGGGCTCATTACATACTTGTTCTGGCTGCCTGGCTGTGACAGTATATAAGGAAATGTGTTCAGAGGAATAAGTGTCTGCATTCAGGAGTGTTAGAAAGCTAAAGACTTCAGCTCCTTATTTCTGAGGCTGGTAATCCTCAGAAGTAACAATCATTTTTTCTTGAGGGGAAAGAAGAAAATCCATAGCCATATAATCAGTGTAGAGATTCTTTTGCCAGTTGGCTCATGTGGGTTTGTAGGGGTTGGACCAACCTGTAAGTCCAGCAGAGAGGAGGTTGTCAATAGTTTAAGGGTCTGTGCTTTGAGAAATCATTTGATTGCAAAGGCTGCTTGGAATCATTGGTGGATGGAAATTTGTGGATGGGAACCTTACAACTTTTGTATTTTTCTGCCCAATAGCATGGTTTCGTAAGCTAGACTGAAGGCACCCAAGCAGTATTTCTCATTCTGCCTGACCAATTCCTGGGAAGATAAAACAAAATTCTGAGTCTCTGGGTCTCACTTTCAATCATCATTTTTAAAAAAAATCCCATTAGAAACTGAGGTGGCACTGAAGTATTCTGCTTATTGGTCACTTCCGATAGGGCCCAGGTTTGAACCATAGTTGTGAGGTTCAGTGGTTTGTTTTGCCTTTTGCTGTACTTACAGAGATTCCTGATGGCTAGGAGTGTGTTAGCACAAGGTTCTCATTCTGCTCCCACATAAACTGTTTGTACTTCATTGGTCTTTCATAAATTGCAATGTAGTTGCTAAGCAAATTGGCATCTAGTACATACATAATTGCAGAAGCAAACAGATTTGGCTTCCAGTTTTGCCGTCAACACCCGGCCACCTCTTGGGTGTGTTTGAAGCTTAAGGATATAAATTCCAACTTCTGGCTTACTTCTTTCTGGTGATGATCAACCTTCTGGCTGGGTTTCATGTATACAAGTATGCTTGCCATTTGGGGATGTATTTGCAGAGGTTGCATAGGAAATAGTGAAAACTGCTCAGGACTCAATGATTATCTGCAGTCATTTTAATGCAAATAAGGCACAAATGCTGTGTTGGCCAAGGGAATGTCACCAATTCCTGTTATGTGAACTTTTCCTCTAACTTAACTAGTCTGCAGTTTATTCAAATATCATAACCAGACAAGTGTCATCTGGCAAGCTTAATTCTCCTTTTGTCGTTTGTTCTCAACCTTTTTTTTGCCTTTGTCTACACCATGCAAGATGTTGATGTCTCTTTGACTCTTGCCTTTCAGTGTCTTTTTTTCTATCCCTGTTCTGCTTTGAGCATTGACCCTACTTCTGTCAGCTAAAGTCCCTCATTGCTTTGTCTTCATTTCTTTTTCGTACACACTTTTCTGTCGCTGTTGGAAGGAGTCAGAGCTCACAGAGGTCACAAGTGATCTTTACCTGACCAGATCAAAGCACATTGCTTGCTTGCTTGTCCTTTCCCCGCCCACCCCCCCATGTATGGTTTTCTGGCTCTTGTTAATAGTGAGCTGTCTTAGAGTAGGTAAGCAGCCAACATATTTTATAGATATCTCAGATAATGCTTTTGCTCTGAGTGGCATCAGTTCAGGGATGTCTCTGAGACTTATTCACGTTGATCTCTTTCATTAAGTCTTTCAATCAGTAATCAAATAAATTGTTTTTAGCCCTGATGTGTACATTAGCTTGGGCCTGTAGGACTCTTTCAGCACAGCTGCAGCTAGCTCTCTGCAGCTCATGTGGGCACTTCTGTTGGCACTTTCAAGGCACTTTCTGCCTGCTTCTGGGAAGCAACGGGCTTCTGCAACCATTTGAAAGCATTTGAGCTGAGCTTGTAGCTGCTGCTTGCGGGCTGCTTTGTAGGGATGTGCCTTTAGGAGAGCAGTGGGCTCACAGTCACTCTCCTATCCGGTCCTTCCACTGTGCAGAACCGTGTGTGTAGACACTGGGGTAGCTCAGTGCCCAAAGCAATACAGCACCACGCTCCACCTGGACTCGTTTTTCCTGCTTCCAGCAAACTCAGCTGTGCCACGTCTGGTACCCAAGCTAATTACTGAAGACCTATCTTTCCAATTTCTTCACACCGCTGCATTTTGCAGAACAGGCATTCGGTGACGGAGAGCAGCACTGGCAATTCAGTTTTTGTGAATAAAAAACTTTCTGTTTGCAAAGGATTAAAAGAGGTAAAGGGGGAGAGTGACAGAAAGATGAAAGGGTTTTGTTCAGAAGATGAGATAGCTGTGCAAAGCAGTGCTAAATGCAATGGGGTATGCTTCCACAGTTCAGCAATTTAGAAAGATAAATTCTACCTCCTAGACCTCAATGGGGTTTTCTTGATAAAATGTGAGAAGCCTGTCAATCAAATGGCAGACATAATTGTTCTTTAAGTGACCTATTAACATCCCATTCCTTTTAATTAAAAATTGTATTTAAGTTCTCATCCAGGCCATATTTGAACAGTAAAAACTCTTTCCACATGAGTTGTGTTGCAGGTGAAAGGCTGTCACAAGCTGTGTGACACATGTAAAACAGGAGTGATTGAAGTCCCAGTGCAGCAACATGTGGCTTGCCTTTGGCTCCCTGCTGACACAGAGGGAGATGGAGGGATAAGCAGTATCTCACAGAACCACACCCAAACCCTTTGCATTCCTTGCCTAAGAAATTGCTTGTAGTTGCTTATTGTGGCATAGGAAGTTATAATATACAGCATTTGCCATAAGTGTGTCACTTCAGAGCAAATGATGGATTATGTCCTTCCACACCCCAAAAGTTGTTCTTTGTTCTGTAATTAAAAAATAAATGTTGCAATGGTGAATTGGAAATATTTAGTGCCATACAAGAAATTTGTTTTGTTAGGTTGCCTGGGTGTAATTGCAACAATGTCACTGCATTAAACCCGTGTCATGGGGTAATGGTTTCCTGCCCCTACACCAGTTCCAAGCACTGCTTTGCTTAGCACCTCTATTGCTGTTTATCTCTGTCAGCCCCTGTGATTATATTGCTTCTGTGAAACTTTTTTTTCCTATTTTGTTCCATGCATACTGTAAATTATAGTTCTGTTCGAGTGCTAACCACAAATCCCAAACAGTGGGAAGCTCTGCCATGCCAGAGTGGCTCAGCTGGGAGCTGGTTTCAGGGTTGCCCGAACTTGCCGGGGATGGGAGGGGAGGAAGGCGCTCCAAACCGTGACGGTCTGCTGGGCCCCTTCTACCCATCTGAAAATTGATCCCTCTTAAACAGTTTAGAGGACCCTCGGGGTCTTGCAGCTTACATAAAAAATGAAAGCCCTTCCTGTCTTAGAGCAGTGCAAGCAGTCAATACAAAAGAGAAAAATGATCTTTTAAGTGTATCCCATTGAATCCATTATCTCGAGGGCCCGTGCTTGATGCTTCATCAAAACATCATCGTCTTGGTGATACATGGGGGAGAGGGTGAGGGGGCATTCGGGGGATTTCAGAGAAAATTCTGCAGTACTCTCATGCCACAGGACAGGCTAAATATGATACAAGCCAGAAAATGAGAGCTGCAGGAAAACTGATATGTTCCTCCTTATAACAAATTGAATTTTGCATGTTTGAATCAAGCAAATATTTCAGGAAAAGTTTTGAGTGTTTCTTTTGTGGTATGAAAGTCCTGTTGGGCAGCTTGTACAGTAATTTCTTTGTTCTCAATGAGAATATAAATTTGCACGGTTTTTTTTCATTACAATTATAAAGAAAATAAAGGAGCAAATAAAAATCAGTGTTTGTACCATCAGTACATTCTACCCTAGTTATGGGAGTAGTGATAGGGTTGAAGTCCTCCTCTATCATTACCTGAATTGGTGTTGAATTTCTGGTTCTTGTGAGCAAGTGTCAGGATTGTTAATTTTTAAATGCTGAAGTTTTAAAAATCTTTTGCATGCCTGTACTAATGATTCATATGTTTTTCTTGGACTAGCGTGAAAGGAACATCATTGATTTCTGTTGTTCTGAGTTTGAAGTATTTATAGCAGCACAGTGGAGTTCTTTACCAGATTACAGGGCTGATCTTCTGCCATCAGCATTTCCTTACTAGAAATAGTAAGAATATTGCTCTTTTGCTAGATTATAAGCAGTAAAACAGAAATACTGGAATTTGTTTTCAATAACCGGTAACATCAGTAATTCAGAAATACTATTTTAAAAAAGTGTATTTTTGGAAGACAGAACAACAAAGAAGCACTTTTTCTGAATGTAACTGAGCTGTCAAACACACATCCTTTGGGGTGTCCTCCATTTCCTTTGGTGAAAGCCTAGCTTAAATAAACTGAGCAGTAGGCAGTGGGTGTGTGCCTTTGCACAACAACATACACCCAGGTGCTTTGTTGGCCAGGGTGATCCTAAAGGCAGAGTGCTGTCAACATTCCTAATTGGTTATTACCCAATAACACACACCCTCCAGTGTCTTGGGACTACAAAACACTTTTTACCTAGCCTTCCTACATGAATAATGAAGCACTTCAAATATTCATCCAATTATAGTCAGCCTCTCTCTTGGCTAAGGATTGCCAAATGCAATTTGACATACTTCTGACATAGAATTTCAGGCTATATCTATGTTGGAAGGGTTTAGTCATAATTCTTGACTTCTGGGGAGAGATTAGATATCACCATGATGGTAATTTCTCCAGCCTCAAAAGCTATTGTTTATTCACTTTTGCTATGAAATTCTAGTTTACTAGCAGTATAATGTGGGAGTTTTAGGAATATTTTTTTTCATTTTATGCTTGGAGCTTGTCACATGAAACTGCTCATGTTTGTTTGAAACAATGAGATGTTTTGCTTTTTCTCCAAGTGCTGTGGCTACAGCTGCGCAGGACTGAAGTTGCCATAAAGCATGTGAAAAGCAGTTAATGTTTACTTTCAAACATGTAAGCTATATTTATATTCATCTTATATTTTTTCTGAATATTTTGCTGCCCAGCATGATTGACTCCTGATGTGCCAGTGGCTGACTTTTAAATATGTTTTTCTTGTGCCTTGCTAACATTTTCAAAAACAATGTCCTTATCCTTTGCAGAATATTAAGGTTTAATTTTGCTTTACTNTTTACTAGCAGTATAATGTGGGAGTTTTAGGAATATTTTTTTTCATTTTATGCTTGGAGCTTGTCACATGAAACTGCTCATGTTTGTTTGAAACAATGAGATGTTTTGCTTTTTCTCCAAGTGCTGTGGCTACAGCTGCGCAGGACTGAAGTTGCCATAAAGCATGTGAAAAGCAGTTAATGTTTACTTTCAAACATGTAAGCTATATTTATATTCATCTTATATTTTTTTTCTGAATATTTTGCTGCCCAGCATGATTGACTCCTGATGTGCCAGTGGCTGACTTTTAAATGTTTTTCTTGTGCCTTGCTAACATTTTCAAAAACAATGTCCTTATCCTTTGCAGAATATTAAGGTTTAATTTTGCTTTACTGGCTTCTCCTCTGTATGAGCTCCCCTGAGTGATAATCTTCCCTCTGGCCTTTCAAAACCTGATGAGGGTGGTGCTCTGCTCATGGCAGCTTCCAGCTCTGCTGCAATAATGCCATAGGGAACCACTCTGGCTCCATCGTGCTGCCACAGAGAAAAGCCCAATGTCCATCGTTGGAGATGCAAAGGAGATGCATGAGTAGGGAAGTGGTGGCAAATGTTATTCTGGGGAGATACAAGCTGGCAAAACAGTGGCAAATAGAATACCTGCCTGCTTGTTTCCCCTTTGGAAGACCTTATGGGAATGGGAAAGGAGAAAAACTGCTGCTTTTCTGTAGCTAAAGCGTATTTGGAAGCTCCACTTTTCATCAGGCATTCTCATTTTCCCAGTTTCTAATATTGCAGTCTCATAAAGCTGGGCCTTGGGCCATGCCTCTCATACTGGCCTTCCCTTGCTTAGCAGCTAACCTCGATAAACTCATCAGCAGAGCTACAATTGCACTTCCCCACTTCCACTTTGGATTAATGGTGCAGCTCTCTGAAACTGAATGGATGCTGCTCTCCAGACCACAGAGGTCTGATTCTAGGTGAGCATTTAATTCCCCTCTTGGGAAGTAGAAATAAAAGCCCTAATCGGGTATGTTTCATGCTTCTCTCTTGGGTAGGCTCAACAAAATGAAGGATGAAAAAGATGCTATTGGAAATCGCTGGTGTCTGCTATCATCTGCTACAAGGCATAAAGCACTGGTTTGAAAATAGAAACAGCTGGTATGGGTGCAACTTTCAATTGTGTTTAGCTTCCACATGGGTCAGTTTATTATTTCCTATTAAAATGCAAAGTAGTTCAATCAGAGGCATAAGCCCTTCTCCCTTTTGTTTATTAATGAAATCCTGGAAACATGATAAGCATGAATGTCCTTGGGAGTGATGAAGAACATATAACAGGTTTGGTATCATGTAAAAACGTAAAGCTGGCAGTGCAGTTCCTATTCAGAGAAGAAAAATGAGTCATGTTGTTCTGCAAACCTGAGCCTGAGCCTGCAGAAACTCTGCTGGGCTGTGCCAGGCTGTTTCACATTGGGACAACTCATCTGCAGCTCTTCTGGGAGTATTTCTTCCAATACCCCTTTCTATTGCTGTGAAGGACCACAGAAAGGGCTCTGTCCCTTGACCTTGCGTGCCAGAATATTTTTCTTTGCAGTATGCTTCCACTGAGAAAGGTGATCAAAGTTTTATCAGTTGGAAATTGCAAAGGCTGTAGACAGAACAAAATAAATGGGATGAGGTCCCAAAAAAACAGGCAGTGAAATCTAGTCCTGATAAAGGTCAAGTTTGTTGTAGCACATTGCTGACTAAATGCACATCCATTATAACAGAGAGTTTATTTTCCTCACTGATGTCCTAATATTATTCTGCCGTAGTAACAAAATATTGGCAATGGTAGGGCAGGTAGTGTGGAGGGAATTGATGCCCCTGCTCTGAAGTGACTCCACATGCTTCAGCCAGCAAGAATGTGTTGCTGTCAGCTTTCCCTGCTTCAGAGTTGAGGTGAAACTCCTTCTTTGTCATGTCTGAGTGTCTATTTCTAATAAATAATAAGCCAGTGATGTGCTCCCAAAATTAGATGTGGAATTTAATTTTGCCTGTGTTCACAGACCCTGAGGAGCAAACATGCTTTGTCTGACTTCAATCCTGCAAAGTAGCCTGAGCTGCTGTCCACAGTCATATGCTGGCTGTTTCTGTGCCCTTCAGTATTTGTTTAGCAGAGGATTTTCCTTGAAGATCAACCAATCCTTGAAGCACAATGGAGAAATACCCCTTCCTTTTGTCATCTGTTGTGAGGCTCAGTTCTTGGTAAACATTCTCAGGGATCCCTGCAAAGCTGTTGCTGCCTTTGTGTTACCTGTGTGACTCTGGCAGACTCATTCTTTACTGCAGTGGAAATCCCTGGGGCAGATCTCTGCCTGAGGTCTTCTGACATCAAAGCTCATGGAGAGTGCTTGGTGGCAGAGAGAGGCAGCAAAGATGGATTATGTGCCTGCACCCACTGTGGCTGGAGCTCTGTGTGGGTTGCAGGATTCAGGGATGGAGTGGGCACAGCTGCTGAGCCGTAGGGCTTGGGGAAAGCATCTGTTCTGAGGGGCAGCTGCAAGCAAATGAGACCTGTGGTCTTGCTGCTCTTGTTGACTGCACTGCTGCAGTATCAGTGGTGATATGACAGAGCCCAGTCTGACCTCAGGTGCCTTCTCCCTCCGATTAAAACCCATCATGGTGCTCAGCAGCAGGTTCTGTCTTCTGCTGGACAGCTGGGCAGCCCAGGTCCATTTCACCTCCTGTCATTACTCGTGGGTAGTCGTCTCGTGGTATACACTGAGGGAAGAAAAGCTGTGCAAAAGTGAGGGGCCATGAACTGCACTGTCAGCCTCCATCACAGGACTGTGGGGTTAAAACAAATAAATACAGACTCTTGTGCATAGGGTAGCTAGCAATATTTAATTTGATGGTCTGACTTCCTAGTTAAAATTGGTTGTTTTAACACGTTATCTTTCTCCAGACTTCTTCCTTTCATGGTGCTAATTGTCTTCTGCCTGCCACGAAAAGAGGAGATTTTTAAGAAGGCAATGGAAAATAATCAAAATCAAACTATAGCCCCAAACTGTTTCTTGCAACACCAGTGGCTTTTGGAGAGATGGGGCTTTGATGAAGCAGTGCAGCTCTTGATTACCCTAAACTATTTTCAGTCTTCTGCAACTTTCGATAATGTGGTTCCGTAGATCTCCTGTAAAGATAGCAGAAAACAATTTATATCTATGCCTTGGGGTGAGGAAAGAAAAAAAATCAGAAATCTACCAAGACACCTGGATTTCTGCAAAATTAAAATTTTATTACATACATATAGAGAGCAAAAAGCATTGGTATTAACTAAGTACACAAGTGGAGGGGATAATGCAAGGTGGTTGTAATGTGTTTGATTTTCAGCAGAGGGGAGGAGAACTTTCTGGAACAGTTTTCTGTCCCCAAAAATGCTTGTATCAAAACTTGCATTGTTCTAAAAAACTGTAGGTTTGGAATTCAGTATTTTTCTCAGTAAATTCTTGACTGTTTTTTCTTCTTATTGTCAAGGGAATCCTTGCCTTTTGGTATATGTACCCCTGTTGGTTCTTGATCAGGTGGTTTTTTTAAGTATTAGTGCAAGCTGTAACTTAATTTATTGATTTGAGGGTTGTGTGGTGTTACCAGCATCTGAGGAAAAGGGCAGATGCAGTATGGAGACACCCTTAGGAAATGGTGCTTTTTTTTTGCTTCTATTGTTCCAAGTGTAGTTGTATTTTGCTTTTTTTAGAGAAAAGCTTCACAGTTAAGTGAATCAAATAATGAAAACCTACAAACTCAAGCAGTAGTCTGCTTCATCAGCAGCATATTTCTACTAGTTTAAAAGCAGTGCTCAGCTTAATAGGCATCTTCTTGTTTATTAGCAGCCTGGAACCACCCCAGGAAGATTTTCACAGTTGGGTTGTGCTGGTTTCCACCAGGAAGATCACAACAGATGTAGGACATATATCCTCACTGCTGTAAATCCTCCAGACTGATGGAGTTCAGCTTGTTTGAGTGTTTCTCCACAGATCATTTCCCACCTGCATTCAGCATTTATTAGTTGCTATGTGACAGAGCTGTCACAATCTCTGGGGTGCACGATCACTGCTGCGCTGGTGCACAAGGGGTGCATGGAATGAGACCAGCCCCGTGTGGGTGGGCTGCCCTCCACAGGAGTCTGTGTCTGTCTGTGGGCTGTAGCCTGATTCTAGAGTCAGCTCACCTCAACACCCTGCTAAAATACAATGAGGCTGACTGCCTGCATTGTGGAAGCAGGGCTCCTAACACACTTTGCAATGTAATGTGACTTTGGATGTCACTCTTCCATATTCCTGTAGTGAAGCTGCAGCTCAGGAAGAAGCTAGGACCAGTCAGCACCTCTGTGTGAGAGTAACCTGAGCTGCCAGGTAAAAGAACTCTTAAATTAAAAAGGTTAAAAATTCCCATACAATTTAGGAGCACTGTAAACTTTTGCTCTGAATTTAATGTCATATAAATTTGTAATTTTTTATTTAATAGAGCCTGACTTTTTAAAAATTGAAATGAGTGTCTAGGAAGAATGTTAGATTTTGTTTAATGTATGAATTTGGTACAATTAGTTTTTGGTCATTTTTGTGAGTGGGATACACTCATCTTGACATGGGAAGCTAATGCCTGTGCACAGTTTCTGCTCGGACTCAGTGGCTGCTCCAGCAGGGCACATGCCTGCAGTAGTGTCCCTGTGCCATCACCCAGCACTTTGGGATGCCCTAGAGTATCTCAAGTGCCAACAGGCAGCTGAATCACATCCTGGACGTTGTTTATTAAAGGAACCATGTTGTAACATTTACTTTTGTCATGTGGTATTTTGCAGATTTTGCTTTCTACAGTTACGGCATCTGTTTTCACATCCACGGATTAATTATTCCTTCCAACAGTAGTTTATGGGTCTGTATTGCTTCTGTGGTGTGTCTCACTTCTCTTCCTTTCTCCTCTCTCTACCTCCTCCACAGGATTGCATCTGACCTGCTGTTGGGTTTGGTATGGCTGCAGGGATGATTACACCATGGCAGCATCTAATTTAATAAACAATAAAGCCACTGTTTTGTATATGTAAAGTTTGTCAATGGAAGTAATGTTATCTGTGTGTTTTTTTATCACCCCACCACCAGCAAAATGTTCAGGTGTGTCTTTGGCATTTCTAACCTATGCAATAAGCATTATTTATTGCTCAGAGCCACTGTCTAAGATGTTTTAGGTGGACTTTCCTGTCCTCTTAACTGATTAGCACGCAGGTTTTGTATGAACTGATTTGGTTAATGGTGTGATTTTTCTAGTTACTGAAGTGCATAAATCCCTTCAACCTCTAGCATGGAAGTGATTAAACATGTAAATGTATGGGAATGAGTTACACGGGTATAAACTCGTTTCTCTCTGTGTAGACACTTGTGTGTGTCCACACGAGGGATCACAGCAATGTGATTGTACTGTGTGTGAGTTAATCAAGAAAAGAGCAGTGTATGGTCCTGTGTTGCTCATATTAAATGCTGTGCTCATAACACCCGCCTCTTCCTTGCCTCTGTTGTGTATGCTTTTATGCTATATGGATTGCCCTTCTAGAAGAATTTGTAATCTAGGGTGTTAGTCTGAAAGTACTGCTTTGAGCCTAGGCAGAGGAATCTCTGAGCAGGTGGGCTAAGTAAGTAAGGGAAAATACTAATATTTGAAGTATAATAAATGTGCTAGCCTTGCAGCTTCTCTCATTGCAATTAAAGTAAGCTTTATAGGAAAAGAACATTATTTGGGCAGCCAGGGTGACCTTTGTAGTTTTCATAGTATATGTGTAATAATACTATCTCCAATACATTTGCCTGCCTCTGTGCAGAGAGATGTGTTGCTTATTTACTAAACATGTCATCAGCTCTCCTGTTCCTCCTCAGTTCAGCATGTGTCCCTTGGGCTGTATTTTCTGCATGTTATTTGAGTCCTGTTCTGAAGAGTCATTCTGGTGTGCTTTCTTCACAACCTTCCTTAGTCTGGGTATCTTCTTGCTTCACTCAAAGGGGCTAAAAAAATTAAGACAGGTGTGCTTAGTGGTAGCATCACAGAGGAAATCTGGCACATGCTTGGACAGAGTTCATTTTTCTAGGTCAGCCCCCATCTACCTTACCCATTTTCCTTTCCTGCAGTCCCTTCCTCATCCATTAGAGCTCCAGTAGATGAAGCAGGGGTCCTGTGGGCAACAGCCTGCTAGGACCTGGCTTATACCTGGCTTGAGTGCCAGGTTCAGGGTGCAGTGAGAAAAGAGTGGATCATTAAAATCTAAAGTCTAAAATCCTTCACACAAAGGGAGCTTTGCAAATGTGCCTTGCAGGAGCATCTATAATATCTGACATATCTTAACTTGTGAAGCTTGTTTTGACTACCTTAATAGTGTTCTTTGTACATGTATTTTTTTTTCTCATTTGTCTATTTGTGTAGGGATTTTAAAAAGCAGACTGAACATCTTTTCAACCTTCCTTGGCAAATTTGTCTTCTGACAATCCAAGCCCTAGTTCAGCAGCAGGGTTGGGACATGGTAATCTGTTTTACAGGCTTCTGCTGCACAAGCTAACAGCAGCAAATTATTGTCCTCTGTGTGAACCGCACTTAAGAAGGATGTTACAAAGTTTGTGTGTGACTTTCATGGGTATTTATTGAAAGCAGAAGAGTGAGGGTGTTTGGGAATACTTCATTCCTTCTTTCTAGGCTCTGGAGGGTGGCATTTTCTCAGGACACAGGCACAGACATCTAAAAGTTTTAAAAGCGCTTTGTCTCTGAATTTTATTCATTAATGGGAAGTTTTTATTTAGGCTTTAATGCAGTAGTGGCCTCTTTCTCTCTCTCAGGAAGCAGTTCCTGTAGAATCCCCCACAGAGCACACAGAGGTTAATTGTGCAGTCTCCTGCTTTTATGGGCTGCAATGAAGAAGGAGCTTGTGCAACTCTTGCAAAGGGAAAGGCAAGTGTGTTCTTGTCCTGTCTATGGAAACATGTTGTCCTTTCTCTCAGAGAAGGCAGCAGTTAACAAAACAACATAGATGTGATTTCTGGCTAAGTAGCCAAAGTTGTGAAGATCTTAGAAAGCTTAATTCATTATGGTTTCATTGCCATATTTGTAATTTATATGGAAAGAGGTTCCTGGCATGTGAGAGTGATGCCAGGTTCTCAAAGTAACATCCTGGAAAGGGGCAGAACTAGCAACACCTTACAGATTCTGTAAAGCATATACATGCTGTAGTGGGGTCTCTACTGGGTTTGGATCCAGAACTTGTTTTGCCACTACTTTTCTAAGGCATTTCATGGAGAAACTCTG
The DNA here is from genome assembly GCA_013397555.1 of Urocynchramus pylzowi. Lineage (NCBI taxonomy): Eukaryota > Metazoa > Chordata > Aves > Passeriformes > Fringillidae > Urocynchramus > Urocynchramus pylzowi. The sequence goes on along the minus strand of VZRH01014901.1, from coordinate 429,597 downwards.
AGTGTTTCCTGATTTCCAGTGATTCGTGTGTGGAAATTTGATACTGACTCTTCTCAAGGATACAGAGGAAATACTGAGAGCAAATAGTGGTTTGAATGAAATTCATGAAAGCTGAGGGGCAAACTTGATGTACAAAGGAATACATCAAAGGATTTCCCCTATTCTGAGAAGGTTTTTTTGTTGGTTGTTTGGTTTTTCTTGATCATGAGTTTTGAAAGGGAAATGGCTCTAGTAGTTTTTTCCAAGCTGCTTTAACGGTGTCCTCTTTTTGTGGAATCTGCATGAACAGGTTTATCAACAGGGATTTGAGGATGGGTATAGTTAACAATCTTTTTATTAAAAAAAAAAAAAGTTGACAGGCTCAAAGGAGGCTGAGTTGAAACTGATATATTTTTGTTTTTTACTTAAATGTGATCCTACGACACAAGTTCCACTTTTTTACATTGCTGCCTGTGAAGGAGTTCAGTGTTCTGAATATATAGATTATCATGGCCTTTGGGATGTTGTGCATCCACTGGTTTACCTACTTTCTGGCTTTTGGTGTTGAATGATAAACACTCCTGTTGTGCTCCTATCCTCCATTATCTGTACTCACAGCCAACCTGACCATCTTAAACATGATTAAAATATAATTCAAAAGTTATTAGCTAATTATGACGCAAAGTACTTAATTTGCCTTTGCACCCTAATAACTTAAAGGTACTCCTGATAGCTCAGTAATAACCATGTCATAAGCAAAAGGACACGGTTGCTACTAACTTAATAGGCAGCTTCCCTCAAGATAAAACAAATAACATACCTCAATGAAATCGGATTCAAGCTTAGTAAAATCATCTTGGCAAGCAAAGAGAGTATTTGTTAATTTTTCTGTGAAATGTTATCATTGCCAAGAAAACTTGGTTACAAAAAACAGAGATGGCAAAAGTATTTGCATGAATAATTGATTTAACATTTCATTGGTTTAAGTGATTTTAGGAAAAGTGGTTTTGATATGCTCTGGAAAACTAGAAAGTTTTTAAGGACTTATTTGCAAGATACCAAGCACTGTAGGAGATGCAGGGTTTAGAGGCTTGTAGACTGTTCTTCAGGATATCCTGTGCATGCACAAGCCTGAAAAGAAAGAACAGTCGAGATGGCATTTTAAAAGGCTAAAATCCTGGTGGTCAAGCTGTGGCTATGGTCCTGTGGGTGTGCAGGGAATGCCATGTGTGTAGTTCCTTATTGCCTGATGTCCTCACAAATACCTCGAGCGAATTGCCCCCTGTGATGAGAGGGATGATGGCAGGTATCTGCAGCCTCCTGCCCTGCTCTGAGTCTCCAAGATTTGGCAGGTGGGTCACTCAGGGTGCTGGCTGCTCCCAGGGGTGGCTCAAAGTCCTAGAGGAAGAGAGGGGCTGTGGCACCAGTCTGTGGTTTGGCTGAAGAAACACCTATTTGAGGATTGCAAGGCTTAAGTTTTCTGGGCACATATCTGTATGGTAGCAAAAGGCCTTGAAGGTGTGTTTGGTATCTGAAGACAAGCAAAACTGTGAGGATCAAGGATGTGTTCAGTCATAGGATATTCAGAGTTGGAAGGGATCTACAAGAATCATCAAGTCCAGCTCTTAAGTGAATGGCCCATACATGTCTTGGGAAGTGTCAGTGACTTCAGTGTCTGTCAGATGGAGGAACTTCACTTTCTGAAAAGTGATGTGGTTTGTGGGGTAAATATCCTGGTTTGGGGTGGGAGATCAACTGGTGAGCAGATGGACCCCTGTCAGCCACATCTGAAGCCTGTAATGCAAACTAAAGATCCAGGAGGTTTGGCTGACACAGTATTGAAATTGCTTTTAAAACACTTACCTGCGCAGCCTTGTGTGAAAAAATGCAGATTAGGGTTTCAGCCTGTTCCTCTTATCAGTCTGCATCTCCCTGGTACACCAGAGCAGAGAGAGAAGGAATATGGTAAACAGAAACTCCCTGGCCCATCCGTGGTCGGGGGCAGTGCTTTCCTGGCCTCACCCTTGTTGCCATCTTGCGATGTGGGAGATGGTTTCCATCTACCTACATATACTATTCTCTGCTCATGAGTCAACAGCTCTCAACATCCATCCCAACTATTTATTCCTCTCTATTCTAAAATGTCAGCATTTCTACCAGTGCCAGTTGTGTCTGGGTAGATGATGGTTTTGAGTTTGGGAATGAGGGTTTGAACATCCTGAGAGGAGGCTGGGACAGAGACTACCTTTTTGGTCTGGCTTCTATTTGGGCCATTTGGGCACCCTACACCCACTAGGGTGACTGACTGCCAACCAGTATATTCTGTACACCAGGGGAGCTGCTGTATTAGCTCTATTTCATGGTGTAATCACTAGCTCTGGTGTGAAACTCCTAGGTAGCTAGGTCACCTCTTTAGCAGAGAAAATACAGCTTTTATTTTATTTTGGAAAAACTTCCTTTTTGGGCAAACAGAGGTTAGGATGCTTCCACTGACTTGTGGAGCCTTGGCTGTCCATTTTTAAATTCAGCCCTGTGTTTGCTGTGACCCACGTGTCCATGTTTGTTGCACTGTCATTTCGATACATGTCTCATTCTCCACGCTCATCTGTGGCGTAGAAAGACGTAGTTTGCTCTCGTGTCAGTAGCATTCCTGCAACATGACTACACCATGTTGTGCAATTCATACTTTTCCAGTTAATGTGTCAGTTTGTCCATCTGGATTAGATCCAGTGACTATTAGTTCATTTTGTAATATGTCTGATTGGCTTTCATCTCTGCTCCTGATGCTGCCTCTGATCAGGCAGGTTGTAGCAAATCCCATGTTTCTCTCTTTTTTCTTAGGGTTTTTTTTTTTCCTCTGGTGCATTCCCTGATGATACCATGTCACTCATCGTTTCAGATCCTTCCCATCTGCTCCTCACATGCTTTGCTCTGCCTTTAAGATTATTCACCACTTTTTGTCTATCACACTTCCTTCTAAATGCCTTATGAGCCCTCTGAGCTTGCCCCTGCCTTTTCTTTTACTGTCATGCTGAAGTAACAATCTTAAGATGTTTGAAATCTTCTCCATGTAAATGATTCAGTTCCTTAATCTTTAGCAAATATTTCTACAAAGGTTTGACATCCTTTTACTCAGTATTTGGCATTTATCTGTTCTTTAAAATGCCATGTAACTTTTTTTTTTTTTTAACCTCGTAAGAACTGGTGTTTAAATACCTCTTTCTGTACATTCTTCTTCTCTGTAATTTTGGCTCCTATATAAATACTATTCCTGTAGAAGGTTTAATGAGCTTTTAGGTTTTAATACATTTTTCCTCTGTTACCTTTGCTTTATAATTATTTGTATTCATGCATCTTCTCATAATGTAGGAACTGTATGTGCCAAGAAATTCCTGAGACTCATGGACATGAAACCTTAAATTAAATGTAAGAAGAAAAAGATAAGAACAAATTATAATAGCACTGAGAGCAAGAGATTACAACAGGGTGTTTGGTTAAAATGCGGTTTTCGTAATATATGTTCCTGAAAATTGCAAATGTATTCTGTTATGTTTATGAGCCAACTTTTGTTATGCAGAATTTATTATAAAGGTTGCTATGTATTCAGTCTCTATGGATCCAAATGATTTGAGTTATTCAAAAAAGAAAAGCAGGTTGAAACTGTCAAAGTGGTTTTCTGGGAAAAAAGAATAGAAACCTCATCATTCTCCACTTGGGTAGGATAACATTTCTCACTGGCATGGACACCACTTCAGCTGTACTAGCTGCTGGGGGACAGTGCAAAATTATATAATTTAGACATACGAGGAAGTAAAATTAAATAGCCATGAGATGAGCATACCATTAAACAGATCTAATTTATAATGGACTCTTATGCAAATTGCCTTTGAGCACTCAGTAAAAGAAAATGAAAAGAAATTAATAAGGACAGCTCAGACTAAAAAGTTGCAGAGGAAAAAAAAAAGTAAAAGCTTGTTATAGCTCACTCTCCACACACTCCAGAGTGTTAAATAAGCATTCCCATTAGCCACATAAATATAATGATACGATAATAAAAATTGCACTTAACTTTTAAGGACCAAACTCCTAATCACTTTGCTGCAGTGGCTCCAACCAGATGAGTAAGATTTCAAATAAAATGCATTTACTTTGTCATGTGATTTATTGTTGGAGGGAGAGAGATGTGTTTTTATGAGTATTTTTCTCTTTGCTAGCCGCTGAATATCCTCCCTCAGTGAAATCCAGGCAGTTTCTTGCCTTGCCATTAGTGTGAGATTGCAGGTTCCAGGGCACCACTGATGCTCCTCCTGCTGCACAGCCCCCTCTGATGGGTTAAGAAAAGGACTTCTCACCAGTTTTCCTTTTTGTTGTTCTGTGGAAGACGTGGGGAGCACGGAATTCTGGCAGCTCAGAACTCTTGAAAGTAGTTTATTGCAAAAGATTTTCAGTTAGTTTGGAGTTTGTAATGTCCTCTGATAAAGAGGTTAACATAAGAAATTATATACTAAATATATTCAATTATAAGAAACCTGTATTTTCTCAGAGAAGAAATGTTTATTTCTACCTTAGTTTGAAAGTGATGTAATACTCTGCATGTTTGCAAACATCAAGGCTTGCAGCTTTTCCATGTTACCTGGATCCTTTTGATTAAAGAAATGAAGAATTTTAGCTCTGTCCAGTAAAGCCATTAAAACAATCTGTAGAACTCTGTCATTTTTTCTTGGCATTAAGAAAGGTTTGCAATAGTTGACTTGTTTAATTACTACTGGCCATCTTGTTCCTAGTTATTGCTGCTTCCCCACATTTCCAGCTGAGGCAGAATATACTAAAGGGAAGTATTTTCTCTTTGTGTGTATAATAATAATATATTTAAATATTTATACAACGAGAAAGCAAGGCTATAAACACACTATCAATACAGTTTTGCTGCAGACAGTGTATTTTTATACTTGACAAGCAGGACTTTTTTCTGAAAAATTTGTGAAATCCTGCAAGCAATGCCATCTTCCTGTGCTAGCTTTTTGGTATAGAAATACTGTTACGGGAGTGCTGATCTGTGGGAAGAAAGATCCATCCCTGTGGTATTTTATGGAATTAAAGCAATGATCTTTTCCATTCCCTGTTGTTTTTTCTCCAGTAAACAAGGGCTTGTAGCTATACCTAGTTTGTGTCCTTTAAGTAAAACCAAATTCTCTGATGGAAACAGGGTTTTCCACTGGTTATATTTTCAACCCTTGAAGCATTCAATTTCTGACAGTGGAATATGATACTTAAAGCCACAGACATTAATTATTACCCATTGGAGGTCACACTTTCAACCCATGGGACATTAATTTTCCTGATATATGGAAAATTCCAGCCTGTTAGTTTTAATTAAATATTTCAGAAGCACATTTTCTTGTAAATGGACTACAGTTTCTAATCCTTTACCCTTGATATTTGGCTAATTCTGCATATAATTATCATCTTATTTTGCAAGCCTCCTTCAAAGTGCTCTCCTGTCTTGAAACTCCATTCAGCTGTTACGTATTTGTCATTTAAAAAAGAAAGGTGTCTTTGCCAATCATAGGCCAACATTGTCAAGAAGGAGATGGGGAAAAACATCTTTCAGGTTTTCTTGGCAAATGAAATTTTAATGAATTACCAGTCCCTTCTTGTGCTAGCAAACTGGTGTCTCTTAAGCATGTATAATCCCAGTGTGAGATGAAGCAGGAGTGCCAGCAAAGCTATGGGTGGCAGGGAGGATGGTGATCAAATTGTATTGTACAGAGGAGGTGACAAGTGAGGCATGAGAGAGGAAGCACAGTGCTTCCCACTGTGCCCCTGGGAACACAGGAGTTCCTGCTGAGGATGCTGGTTGTTCCCCAGATCCTGGCATAGCCCAGTCTCCTCTCCTGATGGGTGTAGCAAATGCAGATTAGGAGCAGGACCACATCACCAGGTTTGGATCCCACAGTACCTCGGGTTTTTCCCTGAAGGCCATATGAAGGAAGCTGGAATCTACATTTTTCCATCTGAAAAGGAAAAAAGTTTTAATTTTCTTTACAGAAGTCTCTCTAGTGGGGGTCTACCCTTCCAATGCTGTTTTAATATGTGAAAGTGTATTGTAGAGTGATCCTGGGAGGGGAGTCAGGAGGGAATTGGGACTTTGGAGTTCCTGGGATTTTGCTGCTGCTGCTGTTGCTGCTGCAGAGCAGCAGAGCACCAAGGCAGAGCTTTCTGTTAATGCTTCTAGTCCATTCCCAAAGCCATTCAGGTCCCAGGTAGCACTCCCAGTGGCTGAGCACTCTCCTCAGCATTATGGTTTTTTGTCTGAAGGCTCCATCCTCTGATACTATCTTGCTCTTCTCTAAACAATTAATAAAATGGAGACAAAAAGCCCAGAGGTTTAAAATATGTAATTATATAAGTAATTTAGAACTAGGAAAATGCTGCAGAAACCAATTACAATTATACATTTCAGTAATGACTGACTTGGCCAAATACATGTTTTGTGTGTGAATTCCATGATAAATTTGAAGATGACATGCTTGAGTATAAGGGAAAATTAATTCTAAATGCTGAGTACTTCCATATTAGATATAAAATGTGGCTCATACACCACGTGAACAGGAGCCTGTGTTATATGGGCTGTCGCAGCTTAAATTTTGAGGAGCAGGGCAGGCAGTAACAAGTCTTTGAGGAAGAAAGCTCAAATAGTTCAAGGGATGGCTTTGAAGAAAAAGTGTTCTGTACCTGCTCATGATGCAAAATATATTTAATTCCTTATATGTTATAGATTTCATGCAACTTGAATTGATTCATGCATTTATTACAGAATTATAAATGGCCAGCTGGGGTTAATGGAGTTTTATTTCTTTCCTAGTCTCCTCCCAGCTGGAGAGAAACTATGGATGAGATTTGTATTCTGTTCACAACTTATATATATACCTGCTCCAGGCACAGACATTGTTCCAAACTCAGTTTGGGTTGCCTGTGCCATTTTCAAAGGGAGGATATTTGGCTGTTGATGCAACACAGTGTATGGTTGCCTGGAGTCCTGCCCCTCTGCAGTTCCCTGAGACCCTGCTGCAAGCCCTGCTGCCTCCCCCTCTTTGGGAGCCACTTCTGTCTTTTGCCTCTTGAACACCTTCTGGATGTTCTGCTGGCCAGTGGATGGGGCATCTCTCAGCTTGGGGTGCTTTGTGCAGCCAGGAGGGCTGATCACCTCTGAGTATTTGATGGATTTTTTTTTTTTTTATTGCTCGTGGTAGGGGTTCATTGTTCATTCACTGTTTTTAAAACAAAACAAAAACAGTGTGCCGTGACTGTTTGTTGTCAAAAAGTACTACCACATTGCACGTAGAGACATATGAACAGGCACACAGAATCAGACCTGCCAGTCACTCCTGCTCATTTCATTGGGAAACCACCAGTGACTCAGGAGTGTTTTACAAATGCCCCAGTGCAGTAACAAAACATTTATTTGGTGTTACTCTGAGGGTTTTGTTTGGCTTTTTCAGTCCTTCCAATTGCTCTAAATAAAGCTGGTTTGGGAGACCCACATCCAGAAATGTACGTGTACCCAGTGGTTGATGTCAAGACCTGTTGCCAAGCAGAGACTCTCTAGGTGGCTGTGTGGTTCTGGTGGTCAGTGGGTGGTGTCTAAAAGCTGAGACATTTTTCTGTATTAATTGAGTGTTCTGATTCATACCTGCCACAAGCACTTAACTTTTACACTAAAGCATTACTTCACATTGAAATGTTATCAAGTCTGTACCCCTATCTTTATATTACCACCTATCTTTATATTACCCTCACCTTAGCTGTGCCTGCCCTAATGTTGGCTGCAGTAAATGGTTTGTAAAAAGTGACCTGGGTATAAGAAACAAGTGAAAACCAAGCAAAGAACCAAACCAAACTATTCCCCAGGTACAGTTTCCAAACTAAATGAAGTTCCCTATGCAGTGCTCTATAAAGCAGAAAGCAGAATGAGTCAGTCCAGGGCGTTGGAGCATCTAGAGGGGATGGGCTGTGCTGAAGGGGACTATCCAAAGAGGTGTCCAAAATAATTGAGGGGTTGTCATCTTATGAGATACAAACTGAGGCAGTGAGGTGGGTGGGGGAGGCTGCTGGCCTGGCTTCTTCCCTTCCACCTCCCCAGCTGTGCTGCTTGGAACTTAATAGGGCCATGCTGGAAAATATGTGGCTTACACAGTGGTTTGAAACCAGCCCTTTTCTAGTGAAACAAAGCCACAGAGCTGCTTCAGTGAAGTTTTCATGGGAGGGTTTTGTAGTTCTGGGTTATTTGAGCAGCTCTTGAGCTGAGCTTGGTCTGACTGTGCTCCTTGTCTCTTGTTTCCTCTCCAGAATTGGCCGGCTTTTCGATGGCACGGAGCCCATTGTCCTCGACAGTCTCAAGCAGCATTATTTCATCGACAGAGATGGGCAGATGTTCAGATATATCTTGAATTTCTTAAGGACATCAAAACTCCTCATCCCTGATGATTTCAAGGTGAGATTTCAAGGGACTTGGGTGTTTTGCATGTACCTTGGTAAAGCAAGTATCTGGTGTGTAGTCAAAACAGAGCGCTGGACAGGGAAGGTGGACTTGCAGGGTATGGTGTTTGATTTCAGGTACATGGCAACAGTAAGAATGGGGTTGCTAAAGTCATGTCTTCCTTTCCTAGAGTGGCATCAATATTAAACTTTTCCCTCCTGGCTATAGTGGTAATAAAGCAACCTTGCCAGATTTGACCTAGGGAAATTAAATATACCATACTCATGGAAAGAGAAGTGATGTTACAATCTGCAACTGACTGCTCATGAGCTTTGCTGATTACTTGTCTTCTCATCCATTTTTATGCTTCCCCAGTGATTGCAGCAGCTCCAGTTTCCACTCCCACACTGAAATTCAGAAAATGGTGTGTGAATCACAATATTGACAAAATAAACTGCACACATGGTAATATTTGGGCATTAAGTCATAGAATCTTTTCTCCCTCAGACTCTTGAATGCATACTGCAAGTTTAATTTTGGAGTTTTAGAGAAGCCAGGAATGAATAGTTCTATTTTTATTATTTAAACTTTAATAAAGAGCCTGCTTTTTTTTTTCTTTTTTTTTCTTTTTTTTTTTTTTTTCTTTTCTTTTTAGTTTTTAGTAACAAATTGAATTAGTGGTATTTCAATGTCAGACAAAGCCTACAGAGGCAGAGCTTCAGAACCCATGCGATGTTTATCTGCTAGGAGGTATGAGGGTGTATATGTGGGGTCTTCAATCAGAACAGATCTTTATCTTCTCTTAATGACCACACATCAATGCACCTGGTTCACTGCAGGAAATGCAGCAATTGGGATTGAACAGGACAGGTGATGAGGCAGGGATGGAGCAGTTCACACTGGTGTGCAGTCCTTTTCCCCTGGTAGCTGAGACAGTTTTTCAAGCGTTTGGGCATAACAGGTGTGAGGCTGAGTTCAAGAGCTGTATTTCAGCAACCTTTGAATCACCTGCTGTAGGCACATCCTTGCTGCTCCCATAGTGACAAGGGCAGATCTCCCTGAATAATGTGGGAGTTTGGAGCAAACAGATAAGCATCATTTCCTTCTTTTGAAGCCTTAGCATGGCTTTGTGCTGCTCTCGGCACTTCTCCTGCAGGTAATCAGAAATACAGAAAAAGGAAAAGCCACCTTTCATGCAATATTAAGAAATTACATATGTAGAGCTTTTTAAACACATAAATATACTGTAGCTGTGTTGAAATTAAAAATGTAATTCCTGGCAAGTTCACCCAACTGTGATGTTCAAAGGGGTGTCCTCCCCAGTTAGGCTTTAAAGTGTACAAAAAAACAGTGATTAAAATGAACAGTGTTTCTAGTTTCTTAGAAATACACAGATTACATTACTTTTTTTTTTTGCACAATAAATGTAAGCAGTATTTTTACCATGATTTAGGTGTCCTCATCAAGTATTTAGTTTCCAGTTCAAATTCAGGACCATATTGACTGTTAGCAGGCTTCTCTTGTCATTCTGTTTCTCTCTCATCCCTAATTCTTATGTATCTCTTTTCTCTGTATAAATATTTTCCAAATGCTTTTATGCTCTTACACCTAGAAAAATAAGATTTTTTTTTTAAAAAATGGTTTTTAAATTTAAAAATGGCAGTAGACAGACTCCACATCATCAGTTCTAAATTACTTCTGCAGTGGCTATGCCTAGAAATGCATTCCCTCTGCTCTGGCATTTGAGATGATGTAGTAAACAATACTAGTGGCAAAATAGGGAAGTATTAAAAAATACTTAATTTTTAAAATACACTAATATGTGCAAACATTATGCAAATATCTGAATCATTTTACACTAACAAACATTGCAGGCTTCCTCATTTACATTCTTATACCTGTTATAATGCCTGCTAGTATTGCTGTAAGACACAATGGATCCTAGTGATGAATTTTCTGAATCCTGATTGAATTCTGTTCCATCTGTTCAATGAGATCATTATTATATGACATCACTGTGGGGATGAAATATGGGGAAAAGTGGGATTCTTTTTTTGCAGGAGAGAGTTGAGCAAGCATAGCCTTTCCATACTCTTGCAAATGCTGCTATACTCGTTGTGTTTCAAGTGGCTGATGGTTGTTTTTTGCTTGCACTGTTACTTTATCACACCTTCCTGGGCAGTAATTAGGAGCTCTGTCCGAAGGGTTCCAGACCTAGAGCAGCCTCGGCCTGAATATCCATCTACCCTAAGCACCACATTAGCAATGCCTCTGTTAATTGTGCACAGTAACGTGTGTGTCTTTCAGGACTACAGCTTGTTATATGAAGAAGCAAAGTATTTCCAGCTTCAGCCCATGCTAGGAGAGATGGAACGGTGGAAACAGGACCGGGAGAGCGGCCGCTTCTCCAAGTCTTGCGAGTGCCTGGTGGTGCGAGTTGCCCCGGATCTGGGCGAGAGGATTACACTGAGTGGAGACAAGTCCTTGATAGAGGAGGTGTTCCCGGAGATCGGGGATGTGATGTGTAATTCTGTCAACGCCGGCTGGAACCACGACTCTACGCACGTCATCCGATTCCCGCTGAACGGATACTGTCACCTCAACTCAGTTCAGGTAGGAAGCCGCACGGGCATTTTTTGAAAGGGAGCTGCTGGCCAGGTGCCAGTAGGCTGACCCTGTTCCATGTCACTGGAGTGTTTTGGTGAGAAGAATCAGCTGGAGGCATTAAGCAAGTTATTCACTTCTGTGTGTCGAGTTGTCTTTCTCCATTTAATTCACGTATCACCAAATCTCTGTGCTAGCAAACTACAGTAGTGTTAGAATTTTCTGTGGTCATAGGGAAAACCCTTCACTTTCACTTCCAGTGTTTTCTCCTGATTTTTTATAGCATAGTAGAGGCCTGTTGCGATTGATAGGACTAGGGATAATGATTTAAACTAAAACAAGGTTGATTTTTACTAGGTAAAAGGAGGAAAATTTTTCAGTGAGGGTGTTGAAACACTGGAACAGGTTGCCCAGATAGGTGGTGGATGCCCCATCCATGGAAATATTCAAGAGTCAGGCTGGACAGGGCTCTGAGCAGCCTGATTTAGTTAAAGATGTCCCTGCTCATTGCAGAGGGGTTGAACTTAATGATCTTTAAAGGTTTCTTTTAACCTGAAGTATTCTATGATGCAATGCAGCAATGTCTAAAATCAGTAGATGTTATGAAACGGATAAGAAAAAATCTGGGAGACAAATGCAGGTAATTCCTGGAATAATTTTAATCAACTTCAGTGTTAGTGTTCTGTTTTTATCCTTTGCTGGTTCAAAGCAACCAGCCTCAGATGGTTGTGCCCCTAGTTAGCACATCCTGCATAGCCAGCACTTCCCATGTGAAATCATCACTGGCACAATCGATGTTAGTTTAAACACATCTCCTAAATGTTGAAGGCTCATGGGTGAACTCTTCTACAGAACAGGCTTGCAAGCTGAGCTTGGCATCTTTTCATCTGCCAGGTTCCACCGTCCAGGTAGAGAATCACAGAGTCATTAAGGTTGGAAAAGATCTCCAAGATCAACAAGTTCAGCCTTTGATCAAACACCACCACATCAACTAAACCACATCACTAAGTGCCACATCCAGTCATTTCTTGAATATTTCCAGGGATGGTGACTTCACCACTGCCCTGGGTAGTCCATTCCAATGCTGAACCACCCTCATAGTGAAGAAATTTTTTCTGATGTCTTACCCAACCTGAATGTCCCCTGGTGCATCTTGAGGCCATTTCCTCTTGACCTGTTGCTGGTTTCCTGGTAGAAGAGCCTGACACCTGCCTTTCTACTAAAACTACTCCTTTCAGGTAGTTTTAGAAGGTCACCCCTGAGCCTCTATTTCTCCAGATGAAGCAAGCTGAGCACTGGGGCACACTGAAGGCTGGCCAGGCACTGCACTTGTGCTAACACTTAACACAAGGATCTAGCTAGATCTGTCTAGACCTATCTAACCCATGTTATGCTTGGACAGTTGTCTCCTTACTGGCCTCGACTGTCATGTTGAAACATCAAAATTGTTTGTCCTAGAGATTATTGCAAATTTAGAACAGCCTTAAATGTCAGATAACAACTGAAAAGGAGTTTCAAGGATGGCTACTTAGCTATATCATTTGATAGTTATCAAGGCAGTTGTATCCTTCAGCCTTTGTCACTTATTCTGATACTTACATTTTTGTTGCACAAATAGAATTACAAAGCATATTTACTGATGTGAAAAATATGAATAAGAGTGGCAAAATATGTACAGGCTTCAAAATATGTACAGTCAGAGTGGCAAATATGTACAGACTTGTATAATGATCTCACATTGATAATGGGAGGACATAAGTATCTCCCAGTATTAATAAAAATGGGAGACAGGAGAAGGACTACCAATAGACCTGAAGAGTGAGGTACAGACCAAATGGATTGTCCAGGGCTGAGCTAGGGTTGCTTCCACCACATTTTTTCTCAGGACCCAGGATTTGCAGGGTTGCTTCCACCACATTTTTTCTCAGGACCCAAGTTCTCCTGTTCTTTTTTCCAGTGGCTTGCACTGACACATTTGGGCAGGGGCAGGGGATTTTGGCATATATTGTTAAAAGCTAAAGATGACATGTGTTTTGATGGCTGTTTCCAAGTCTCTTTTCCTATCCCTTCATTTTTTATATGACTGCTCAAGTACTGTGGAAAGACATTTGCCAACCTGAAGCATTTTATGTAAAGACATGGCACGTCTTCTTTGAAGCATTTTTAAACCTCAGCTTGCTTCCTCCCCTGCCCTAGTCCTTTGCAGTCTTCTGCCATTCTGCTTGCCAGTGCTGTCCCAGCACACATGCAAGTCAATTTGACAACTGATGAAACAGGTGGGAAAGCCATGGTAGGCACCTGATTCCAGCACAACCTTTGTGAGGTCTGGTCGTGCTGAATAGAGGGTCCCACATCCTCTGGGGTCCAGAAGCATCAGCCCCTTCCTTGGGCTTGGCAGCTGTCAGGCTGACCCTGGTAAATCCCAGGAAGTCTCCTTGACAGGTGAGGCAAAGGAAGCCCAGAACAGGTGAAAATGATGATAACAAAGAGTTGGTTTTTAAGTCTCTACCAAATATCATGGTAGGTTTTCTGAAATTATGGCCATGTTATCTACACTGTCACCATTTTGTTGTGGTGTTTGCTCAGCATCTGCTGTGCAATCATGTATTTGCCCTTTTGTGTTGTAAATTCTGTGAAGGAGAGAATGTGTTTTTCTAGTCCTGTTTCTGTGACCAGAAGAAGACTGGATTTGTTTGCAGTACTAAAAAAATAAAATAAATTTTTCTTCATTTTTTCTTTTTCACTGCTCAGTGGCCATAGTCAGCAGAAATCAATCCAGTACAGTTAAGCTATGTAACCACTTTTTTTCCCCCTAGCTGAATCCATTTGAAAACAGCAGTTATTATCATTGGACAGCAAATGTTAATTTACTGATACATTGGTGTTTGTTTCCTCTTTTTTGCAGGTACTTGAGAGGTTACAGCAAAGAGGGTTTGAGATTGTTGGCTCATGTGGAGGTGGGGTGGACTCTTCCCAATTCAGTGAATACGTACTGAGACGAGAACTCAGAAGGACATCTCGTGCACCCTCTGTCATTCGAATAAAGCAGGAGCCTCTGGACTAAAATGGACACGTTTCTTTATGCAAAAAAAAAAAAAAAAAAAAAAGGAAAACAAAGAGGAAAAACAAAAAGGGGGACATTTCATGTGCAGTTTGGACTCCAAACAAGTCCTGGAACTAAAATTGAATAAAAGACACATTTATATTAAATATAGAGACCACACCTGAATTCATATGGGAACACTTGGAATAGTAGTGATATTAATAATAACCTCAAGGTATAAAAGAAAACACACACACACACACATAAAAAAATATGTATGTATATGTATGTCTGTACATATATATATGTATGTATATGTCAAAGGGTAGGAAATGCAATGACAAAATGTGGTAGATGAGGTTGGTGCTGTGATGGCCATTAAGTGTCCTAGGCCCTTCCTGGGCCCACTTAACGGTGTACAAGCCATTGCCAGGGGGGGATTCATGGACTATTCTTCACCCATTTTCATTGCCAAACAGCCATCCACTTTTTAATGTGTACACACCTTGACTCAACTTTATTTGCATATGGAGGTTTATGTCTGTCTTTTTTAGAGGTGGATGGGCAGGTGTTCAGGAGACAACCATCCATTGCATTGGAAAGCTGAAATTTTAAATGTAGTTTGTACAGAAGTCGCACACTTTTTGTCAGCCCTCACAGATGTGAAAGGTTAACTTTTCTTTTGAATGAGTTTTTTTGTTGTTTTGTTTTGTGTTTTTCAAAGGGGGCCAGAATAATTAATATTTGGTAGAGATGCTCTGGTTTGAATCTGCTGCTTTCCTACAATTTTTTCAAATTTTATAATGTATTAAATACAATAAACTCCTGTTTAAAATAATGAGGGTCTGGTTGTAGCCAACAGAAGCAGAGAGGTGGGATTGCACTGCACTCCAGCATGTAGAGGGGCATGGCAGTGGGCAGGCAGAGCTGCCTGCACAGGGTGGAGTGAGTTTAAGGCAGCAGAGGCTGTTGAGGGATCTTGTGGTGCACATGGCTGTTGTTCCTTCAGCACTGTCCCAGATGGAGGAGCAACTGTTGGTCAGACGTGAAAATAACACCAGCTCAGCCCAGGGAAACCCATCAAAAAATGACACCTGGTTCTGTAACCTTCAGTGTAACAGTGAATCCTTGCATCATTCCCTCTTGATTAAGGAGTTGGCAGCTTTGACTCTCCAAGCCCTTGCCTTGCTGAGCATTAGTCAGCTCATTTTCAGGTTTTCAGGTTGCTCATTTCCCTCGTTTCAAGCCGTGGTTCTGTCTAGAGAGTGACATGGCCAGCCTCTTGTGCTGCCATCGGCTGCATGTCCCTTGGTAGCAGGCAGTAATTCCACACTCTGTGTTACCTGTCCTGCCAGCTGCTCTCTCGCAGGGTCCCACTGAGGCCACCCTGCAGGCACGGGCTCCAGGCCTGTGAGATTTTGCAGAGGCACCACATCCCGATGCCCCTGCAGGGATCACTCACAGGTTGATGCACCAGCAACCACCTCCTTCCCTCCAAAGCCTCTTTTTATGCACTGCTACAGAATATGACTGTGTGTTCATCCTAGTATGGAAACTTCTATCAACGCAATGGTGCTGGCATTCCATTCATTTTGGTGAAACTATGCTATTTATTTAAGAAAAGGAAAAAAGAAACTGTTAGATACATGTAACAAGGTTTCCAATATAGTCTAACTAAAAAAAAAACAAGTTACATTTTTTCTGTTTGTTTGTTTTTTGGTGGTTNAAGTATGTCTGAGGACGCCTTTAAAAACCTGGCAGCACATCTCAATGGTTTGGAATTACTGAAGTGTGAAAATGGGTGAGGGAGGGGGCTCTAAAACTTAAGGTTCATTAGCGGGTTATTAGATCGTCAATGTGATGCTGATCTGTCTATTCACAGTACTGAAACAGCTGCCTCATTGAAAATGCTTGTTTTCAATTAGCAGCAAGAAGTCCTCTTACAAAATAAACAAATGCTTGTTCTTACTGCCCACAATTTGGTTGTTAGTCTGCATAGAAGTTGGAAAGCTAAAACCCAGGGAAATAAATATTTTTAACAGATCTTCAAATGGTTGAAAGTGATGAAATTTGTGATGTCCAAAAAAAACCCCATGGGTTTGAGAGTCCATGGGTCCCAGTGCAAGGTGATGTGATTCTTCAGAGACTGCTGTGCAGGCTGGAGCTGGGGGGAGTGCAGCTCCTTTTCCTGCTCCTTGGCAAGCAGGCACTGCAAGCCTGCCTGGCCAGGAGCATCTGCAGCCCCAAAGGTGTCCCTCCAGTGCTGGCAGGGCCCACACTGCCTGCAGCCTCTGCACAGGCAGGGACTGGAAGGCAAAGAGCTTTCCTCTGATGTTGTCCAACATGTGGCTCCCAAAGACAGGTTGTGCTCTGCTGGTGGTTTTGCTTGCTCAGCGTGTACCTGTCCAAGTCAATGACATTAAAGATACCACTGTGCTCCTTCCAAATCCTCAGCTGGCTGGGCACCCTCTCACCAAGCCTGCTTTTGTTGTTGATGGAGTCAAAAATCACTCTGAGACCCTGAATGTAAATTTCTCTGCAGTTACAATGTGGTCATGGAGTAAGTGGTCATGAATATTCAAAGTAATGGCTGATGAAAAATGTATGCAGCAATAAACTGGCTGTAGATTTTTAGAGAGCAAATGAGATTAATCCTGTTTGCAATTGAGGTTTATAACCACGTGTTTTTAAAATGTTCTTTGGAAAAACTGATCAACAAACAAATGAGCAATTTCTCCAGGAATATGGGGGGAGTGAGGGGAACCAAGAAGGACCAGATTACTGTCATCTTGTCCCTGGAGGTTAGTAATTTTGACATCTGAATTTATCTAAATTTTTATTAGAAAGTGTTGACTCCATTTTATGCCACCAGTATATTTAATAACAAGAGGCAGAACTGCAGTGAGCAGTAGCTGCCAACGTTGTACTTCAGCAAGTTGGTTAAGCAGCTGCCAGGAGAGCTCCTGCAGACGTGCAGAGATTGCAGATGGCACCAACTCCCCTTCCCACAGTGAGACACAGGCAGAGGAATTTGGTCCTCACCTTTTCTTTGGGTAATGCAAATGCTGGATTTCTGCAACAACCATTGACCCAGGGTTTAGTTCTTCCCCTTATGCACAAAACAGCTGTGTAATGTTTGTATGGATCCTGGCATGCTTGGGTGAACCTTAAAACTGAGTGTCCCATTGAAGTCTGAGCTAATTTCCTCTGTGCTGGAGAAAGTGAACTCCTGCTTTGTCACTGAGTTAATCTCTCTTTCCAGAAGCAGTACTGGTAAATAGGAGCTGCTCATTTGTTCTGTCTTCAGGTAGGTACTAGCCAGGCAGTCTGGCCCAATGAAGGATTTTCCTCTCTGTTGCCACATGTCTGAAGAAGGAAGCTGATCATCTCAGTGCTTGACTGGCACAAGCAAGTCGAGTTGACACATTGTTTTACGATGCCCACTAAAATGCATAACGAAAACCAATGGGGAAAACTTAGTAAACTCTGAAAACATGAAAGTTGAGCCGCCCATTCAATTATTTTCCTTTATGCTGAACAGGCACTGAATTCAATTTGAAGTAAAACATTTTGTTCATAAGCATAATTTTTTGCAGCAAGCTTTAAAAATTGATTTCTATACTAATTACAGGGTTTTTACTGCCATCCAAATGGCTTGTCAAGTGAATTTTTCTTTAATTTTTCCATTGCATGAGTTGGGGGGGAAAGGGTTGGATTTTGGGGGGTGAGAAAAGCATTTTTAATGACCGATGGTCAGTTTTTCAGAGAAATAAAAACATTTATTTCCATCTGTCATTTCTTCACTGCAGAATTCTGTATTATGAATTATTTCTATGGACAACTGGTATTTGTATGTTGGCATTCAAGCTGCCTGAGGTTTATTTACAGTGGAAGTGAAACCAAGATATCCTTAGGGCCTGTAGACCAGTTGCTTTTTCTCAGATTTCAGTTTGAACAGTTTATTATTTCTTGAGGGTCTGGAGGGATCACCACCACCAAAAATCAATATGTTGCACCAGGTCCCAGTGTTGGCTTTGGCTGCTGCCCCATTGATCTGTTTTTTTGAAGACCCCAGAACTGACTTAGCATATGGGATCCTCTATTTGAGGCTGAAACTGCTGAAATCATAGCCCTAACTCCTCTTAAAAAGAAAAAATGCAGGCACATGGTACACAAGTTCATACTCTTGTAAGCTGAGCTAGCTCTGCTAGCTGGTAACCAGGATGTTAAGACTGATGCTGTGGGGAAACCCTAGTGCTAGCCTGCTGAAGCATTTTCTATTTGTACAAGTAAGAGCTCCAGAAATGCAAATGTCATCTGACAAATGGAGAAAAACCCACTTCTCCTTGAATCTGTTTTGGGAGTTTTTTTGTTTCTTTGTTTGTTGTTTTTTGGGGCGGTTGTTTGGTTGGTTTTGGGGGGTTTTTGTTTTGGTTTTTTGCTTGTTTGGTTTTTTTCACATTTTTTGACTTGGGAGTTAATAGGAGTCCTGTGCCCCTAAAATAATAGGGGTGTAATATTTTCCAGATGATGCTGGAGATTATGGGCCAGATCCCATCTTCTGCCCTCCATACTCATGGTGAACTTGCCTCCCACCCCAGTCAGAAGCCGAAGGGGTGCAGTGTGGTCATGGGCTGTCAGTGTCATTGCATCCACAGCAATACTATGTCATCTCTGTTGCTTCTAAAAATACAGTATTTTCCACTGCAGGTCAGAGGAAGTATGGGTTGATGAAACTCTTCTCTCTCAGCCTTATTAAAGCCCTATATACATGAGTTCTCCTCTCTGGAGAGGCTGTCACTAGTGTGAGCAGGCTGGATTTGTGCTTCTTGGGGAGCAGGGAGCGCTGGTGCCCTAGCCCAGCCCATTGATCCCTGTCCTGTGGTCCTTGGAGTACAGCTCTGGCTTGCTGGTCTGAGGAGAGATGGAAAGAGGGACATTTGTCTCTGTGCTCTGGAGTTTGGACTGATAAATGATCTCATCTACAACCCTAAATGGTCTTGTGGCTTCTGTTATGTAGCTTGTCAGTGTTGTTATTAATTTTCCTGAGGAAAATGTGAAGCATGAGATGGCTGGCCTTGCCTCCTTACCATTAGGGTGCAGTCTAAAAGACAGGGTGACATTGACTTGAAACAAAACCAGCATGTGGTGAAGTCCCCTAAACTCATGTACTCCATTCATTCTGACTTCAGGTCAAACCAGAGGGCTCAGTGAGGCTCACCAGTGGATGTTTGATACTTCATTTGATCAACTGCCAAGAAATTGCAAAAACAAAAGGCAAAACAAGCAGAGCACGGATGCTTGTTCTGAAGATCTGGAGTCATAATTTCACTAATCCCTGCTGCTTCTGAATAAATATTTCAGTTCTGGGTGGCTTACATCAAAACCAAAAGCAGCTGTGCATTTCTTTCCCTCGCTTTCTCCAGTTCAGGAGGCTTGTTTTTCATCTGCTGGGGGCTGTGCCTGGGCAGCTCAAGAGTAATAACTCTGGCCCTAATGCACTGCTTGGTCTCTTCAAAGCATTGTACAGACCTTCAATTAAGCATCTCTCTACTTCTAAGGGAAGAAGGTAGCAATAAACTCACCTTGCAGCTGGGGAGGCTGAAGAAGCTCGACTGTCACTCACTTGGGTCTCAAACTGTACATCTGGAGTCCCATTTAGCTGTCCTTTTCCACAAGCCCTCTTGCAGTACAGATAGAGGTGGAAATCAAGGAGGGACTGTGACACATTCATTTTTTTAAGCTGAGAGTTAGAAACTATTCAAGCACATAGAAGGCATTGTTGGGATGTCTGAATGAGCTTAAATGTTAGCATTTCAACCATGTTAGGCTTGACACACCTTTTGATTTCTTTTTCTAATTCCTTCCAAAGTGAGAGAAAAATAAATTAAATTAAATAAAATTTCCTTTACCTTACATGTTTTGAGTGAAGTCTACTGATTGTCTACTTCATTTCCTTTCTCTGCCCCAGCTCTTCAGTAGGGACTATCATTTTCTGTTTATGTTTATGATCCTTAACACAGAACTCAGGCATTACAATGGGAGAAGAATCCAGTGCAGTTTGTGAAAGAGCTTTGTTTATTCGTACAGTGGTCACAACAAAATCCTGCTGCATGCCAGGATGACAGGAATGTTTTTCAGGTGTGGTTGTTGAGATGGGGCAAGGCACAGCTGGCTCCCAGCTTCAAATGCTTCACAATAAAAATTACAACAGTGGGAAACTAGGGCTCAAACCCTCACAGATTATCTTCCTCCTTAAGCATCTGCTCATCTTTCTCACAGTTGTAGCCTTTAGATGAGTAAAAGCTGTGCTATCATCTCCACTGTAACCAGTGCAGCTATTCCAGAAGAAAGCTGCTTGGCTCAGGGACAGCTGTTCTGCAGAAAAATTCTCTTCTGATGCATTATTGATAGATGTAAGTTAAAGCCGTAAAGCTTGCAGCTTTATCGGGCAATATCTACTAAATCCTGGAAGCATGTAAGATAACCTAAATGTAATCTACTGCATACCAGCTTCTTCAGTGATGGATAGCACAACAAAAGCAGGACTAATGAAAAATTAATGAAAACAGTTACTTCCATAAGAAAAATGATCTGTTTTCTCCCACCTTTGTATTGATTTTAACTGGCCCTGTAATTGGAAGTGTATAATTTTTTCCTCAGGTAAAGAGGATTGAGGGTGAGGGAGAGCAAGTGTATAATTCTATTCATGTTTGTGACATACTTTCAGGCTACAAAAACAAAGCATTTTCCTTAGGATGTTGAAGCTGCCTGTGAATGCCGACTTCAAGCATATTTTCTCAGCTCAGGCAAACTGCCATGCTGGTTTGCCTGAAACCAGATATTGCATGAGCAGAGTACTTGGCATACTTTGAAGGCTAGCAAGGAAGTACAAAGAAACAATGTTTAAGGAAAACCAAATACAGTGCATGTAACTTGGTGGGTTTAACATGTTTCATGCATTTCAGTTCATTCCTGATTGATCTACTCCTTGGTGAAAGGGGAAAATCATCCATTGCTCTTTGGAGAGGGAGGGAATGTCAGGCTCTGAGAAAGGAGCTTCTCTGTGAGACCAAACCAATTGTACCATGATGTTCATGTGCCAGCTTGGCAAAAAGTTCACAGCCACAATGAGTCTCAGCCTCTTCTCACTAACATACTTAAACACAACTGTGTTTTTCTCTAAATTTAATAGAGCATTTCTGTCTTTTTCACCATCTGACAGCAGAATTCAGTCAGATCTGCAGCTGCTGTAAACTCTATTTTAAATTATTCCTAAGTCTTTACCTGCTTAATGTTAATATATCCACTGAGCCTGAAGGGCAATGCTGCGATAATAAATCAATCAGAACAGCATATAGTTTGTTTTGCTAGGGTAAAAAAGTGCACATTTTTACAGTGTTTAGGAAATGCTGCTTTCCTGTTCCCTGTTGTATATGCTATGGGTCTTTTTCTAATCTCTTCCATCAAAGACATGATATGGGCCCGTAGTGTGGTGAGGACCAGAATGCTCCTACACATTGGTAGTAAATATTGCTCTTTATCGTTTGGGTATTTTTTAGCTAACATGCCTTCATTTAAAAAGAACATCTTTTTTTTTAAACTTGAGAGATTTAGCCACGTTGCTTTGGTTGTTCTTTTATTCCTTGCTTTTCTTACTGGCCTGATAACAGCTGCAACACAAGTTGAACCGCCTCTTTCGATGCATGTCTTTAAAAATTAGGGCATTTACTTGTCCTCAGTGTTTGGATTTGCTTTATTTTTGTCTCAGCAGCCTGCTCTGGTCCAGCCTCAGCTGGTGCTCCACACAGCAGATGTGGTGACTGCTTGGCACTGGTGACCAGGGAGCCTTTGTGATGGTGTCCTCCCCAGCTCATGGGCCCTTGCTGCATGAGTGAGAGCTGCAAGAGCAGCACCAGTGATGAGAAACCACCCAAAAAGTGTTACAGCTGAAACCATGCAGCAGCAAGGGGGGTGCAGCCCAGGGCAGGGACTGTACTCACTGCTGGGGCTGGGAAGGTGCTGCTGGCAGTGAGGGGTTCTGGGTGTCCAGCTCCTTGTTCCACCATCAGGCAAATCCTCTGGGTCCCCTGGAAATCAAAAGGCATCTGGACACAGTCCTGGGCAATGGGCTCAAAGTGGGAGTGAACACGATGATCTCTAGAGGCACCTTCCAACCTCAACCATTCTTTGTTTTCTGTCATTTCCAAGAAGACTGGACTGACTGAGATGTGAAAGGTTCCTCGGGGAGTGTGAAATGGGACCCTCTTTACTTTGTGCCTCTGTCATATTATCTGGAGTTTTAATTCTGTCCTCTCTTTCTTTTCAATCAAGAGAGATCTTTTATGCTTTTTTCAGTAGGGAGCAGAATGGGGATTCTGTCCTTATGGGACTTGAAAGCCATTCATTGCAAGTGCTGGCTTAATGTAATAAACTATATTTAAAGTATTGCTCACAGAAATTCTGTGAACAGTGAATCTGTATCTCATAATTACGTCACTGTTGCTGAAGAGCAAACAAAGAACTTCAAGAAAGGCAGATGCAGAGCTCCTTCACATCTCCTTTGTGGGGTCCTGATTTGGGGAGGCATTTCAGAGGGCCCTTAGCTTTTGGTACAGTAGATTTGGTTTTCATTTCATTGGACACTCGCAGTACTGAAATTGTGTTTGTATTTTCATATCTCACCAAGTGAAGACACAGAGGGGCAAGAACTCACCAAAGAAAACTTCCCCCAAGTCTTCTCTTCCTGACTTTTTTGTTTGTTTTACTTATTATAGGGCTAAATATTGATTTTTCAGCTCTGAAAAACTGAAGACAGAATCTTCTTCTGCCATGTTCTCAATATGCTTAAAAAGAAAAAAGCACTGCATGACCACATTTTTCCCCTACAAAAATGTGAGCAATTAGCACAGCAGATTCTCAGCTCAATATGTATAATTTATTGTAAAATGTATATAATTAGTTTGGCAGACAGCAAAAGCACCAACACAAGCATAAACCTTTTTATGAATCCATATGTAATACTGGATGTTGATGGATTATTACTACAGCAAGATGTCATGTTAAATAACTGATGCAGATGTACAGTAGCAAATAGTTTGCCATTTTCATTAAAAAAGGAAACAAACAGAAAAAAAATTCTTCACATCTTCATTATTTATTGAAGTTGGGGGTTTTTTATACACTCACTGCTGGAGCATCTGGGTGTGTTAAACAGCTGAATTCAATATCACATTAAGCTAAATTGCCCACAATGGGCAGCTGCCTCATTTCACTCTTCTTAAAAGTCCAAAATGTGTTTTCTGAACCTGAGGCATTTGTCTTCTTGCCGAAGTGATGTGCTGGTTACTATTTCACCAAAGGGAGAAGCAGCAGGGGATGTGTCCTTCTGCAGCTAAAGACCATGACCAAAACATTCCCAGTGCAGGAGAGAGGACAGGGATAGGAGGAGAGGTCAAAACAGTGCTCCTAGCTTTATCTGTGTGGATCTGGTTTAAAACCTGGTCGACAGGGAGCATCATGGGCTATCACTGTGGGGCTGGATCTGAGGGAAGAGCCACCCTCGTGGACAAGCTCATAAGTCTCAGTCCTCTGGCTCCCAAATATCGGTGTGCCATGTCGGGGTGTAGAGCAGCACAGGCTGCAGCCCTTTGGCTTCCTGCTCAAGTCTTGGGTAGCCCTGCAGTGCTGGACCATGGGCCGGAAGCAGCAGGGTGGTGCAAAGAGGGATGTGGGGTGTGTCTGTGTCTGGGCAGGGGGATGTGTTGGAGGAGCCACCTGGGTTTGCCTTGCTCACCACTTGGACCACAACCCTGACCTGGGCTTCTCAGTCCTGCCAGAAACCCTGAAGCCCCTCAGGAAAAACCAGGAGCTCCTGCAGCACCTGTCCAGGCTTGATCTCTGGGGCATGTCCAGTAAAGTGGGCCAGACAAAGGACACCCCTCCATTCCTTTCCTGCTTCATTTCCCCTATGTCTTTTTCCATAGAGACCACAAAGAGCTCAGACATTTTCCAGCCTCTCTGGAGGTGTCCACACTCCTCCAGGTGTTTCTTCCTGTCATCTGTGAGGCTCAGACCCAGACATCAAAGCCCCCACATGGGTGCCTGTACCCAGAACTAGCTGTGTTTTTCACACCAACCTTCCTACACTTGTGTCTTCCTTCTACATCTTCTTTGGCCTTTCTCTAATCCCCAAGTGGATTTTCCAATTACTCTCCCACCTTTTGTATCTTCCTCCTCCCTTAGCCCATTTTTCATCATCTCTTTCCAGTTGTCTGTTTTCTTTCTTCTCCTATAATCCTGTACATTTGGATAATTTTCATTTGGACTGTTTAACATAACCACCGGATTTGTGTTTTAGCCTTGCTTAGCAGGTTGGAGGCTCTTTTTTCTATCTTATGTTCTGCATTTTCTTCTCCCTCTTAATATGTCAGCATTAACAGACTGGGATCCAGCTTCACTTCAGTGGGAAGTTTTACCAGTGATTTCCATAGGAGAAGAGGGAAAACATTCAAAATGTGAGAGGCTAAACCCAAGTGTCTGGGTTTGTCTATTGCTAGATTTCCCAAGCTTCTCCATGCTTGCAGCATCTCCCAGCTCCAAAGGGACCTATAAGTAGAAAGAACAATGTTTCTGAAAAGCAGACCACATTTCCTTAAGTTACAGAGATGGAGGCAGCATCCTACCTGGAACTTTATCTCCAGCATGTCCCTGCTAGGCATGGTGCCCAGTCCTTGTGCCACATTTATACATATCAGTAGTATATTGGAAGGAAGGAAGGAAGGAAGGAAGGAAGGAAGGAAGGAAGGAAGGAAGGAAGGAAGGAAGGAAGGAAGGAGAGAGAAAACCTTTTTTTGGCTTTCCAGTTTCTTTCCAGGGGAAGCTTGTAGAGGTTCATATGCTCTAAACAAGCCAGAAATCTCCATCCAATCCCCCAGATTACCAAATCACACATTACCTGGCCGTGGTGCTGCCCCACAGTAGTGTTCTGAGCACACATATCCTGCAGACATGCAATGGCCATCCCTAAATGACAGCTGCAATGGATGAAGTCACTCATCCACATAGATACTCCAACAAAACCACAAGTAATGTACATTCAGTGATATGCTAGAAAATACAGTTTTGCTGGCAGGATTTATTCTGTGACCCTGCTCTCTTCAAGAGAGCAAAGCAGTCAGAGATGTGAGGGATACCCTCAGGAAGCCTGCTCAACCTCTGCATAGCCTGGGATGGCTGTGCTGCCAAAGCACTGCTAATACAGCCCTAGGAATAGGCAGTCCTGGTTGTTTTCAGCCTTGGCATGTAGAAAGATTCCCACATTGTAGTCTGATCACATTCAGGTGGGTTTTATTCTGTAGCTGCAAAACACCTCAGAAAAATAATCCAAACTGAGCTCAGGAGTGAAAGAAAAAGGGAAGGGCAGCTGGTTTTGATTGAGGCTCCTTTATCAAACCGTGTCTGTTCCAACCCCTTCTGTTCAGGAACAGCCCTACTAGAAAAAGCCCCCCTTTCCAGCTTATCCTTTCTGCAGCTGCCACTGCACTGCTCTTTGTTCATGAAGTTACTGGCACTCGTGTCTCCCGATGAGATCTAGAGGCTCCCACTGTTTATTTCAATGTAAATATTTTTTTTGTTGAGAAACAAAAGGGGCTGGAAAAAGGGAGGTTATGGGAATATTCAGGATGAGATAAGGAATCTGAGGCAGAAAAGAACACACCAATTACCTCAGCTCACATGCTCATCTGCCAGATGAAACCAGTTTTACCTGCTGTTGCCCAAAGGCAAAACACCACAGGGCTTCTGATGTCATGTTGGCCTTTGGTTATGAGCCCGGGTAAATGGGTACTTGGCAGAGAGAGAAAAAGGGCTGTGCTGCTTAATGCCAGCTTCATCTATTTATGTTCCTCTAGCATCAATTAAAAATATCTCTGTCTCATTCTGCCTGCCTGCCTGCTACTGTGGTATTTGTTTTCTTTCCATAGCACTGCAGATTGCCTTGCCTTACAGTTTACAACAGTGAGAGCTGGCACTTGCCTCTGGCAGGGCAGAGGATGAGAAACCATTTCACTTTTTCTCCACTCTGTCTTCATGTGGAGCCACAAAGGTGTTTGATGGGCTGGTTGTTGTGAAGGGGTGATGTACAAGGCCAGGGCTGTTGTTAATTTGCAGTGCTTCAATAGCATTAGCTTTTTCCTTAGGATTTAAATTGAATTGGTGGCATTGCTGGGACAATATAGTGCTGTAGATCTGAAGTGTGTTCTGTGTACTCATCTGTCTTTTTTATTTATTACATTAACCTTCTTTTTCTTCTTTTTTTTTTTTTTTTTTTTTTTTTTTTTTTTTCTTTTTTT
>VZRH01014901.1:315694-403102 GCA_013397555.1 Urocynchramus pylzowi | reverse complement strand
CCTTTTTTATATCACAAAGACCCAGTGAAGCAGATTTTATGTTGCAATAATTCTGCGTGTTTTGGTTATAAATATCCCAAAGCAAAGTTAAGGGTTTTTTCATATAACTATCAAAGCAAGTGTCTGCTTCAGCCCAAATTGAAAGGGAAGTTTTACACATAAAAGTTCATCAGTGGGTGGTAAACAGCTTCTGTCCTATTACATATTGCAAATATTCTGCTGTGGCACAGACCAACACCTTTGGTGAAACTGGTGGTATCTGACCTACACACAACAGTTCCCTGTGCTAGTTGTTGTCCCTGGAACTTAACCAGGGCCCGAGCATCCAAGAAATCCCAGGAAAATCAAATCTTTTGCCCGTAGCAATATAAAACATGCTTCCAGTCTCCAGTTTCTCCTTGCATTCCTAGCTGTCTCTTTGAGAGCAAATAATGCCGCAAAGTAATTTAAAAACAGAGGAGGTAAAAATCAGTAAATTCAGCAATAGTAGCACAGACAGTTTCCTCCATCACAATCTCCCATGTAGATTTTCCAAGCAGACTTGCAATTTCAGTGGTTGCCTTGGCAGGTGCCCAGCATGATACGCCTGAAAGGAGACAGGCTGTCTGAGAGCAAATGCGCAATGATTTTGAAAAATCTGGGTTCTTCAAGAGTTCTCAAGTTGATCATCAAATACTACTAAATATTTCTCATTTTTCTTCTTCCTCAGAGTTGCACACTCTCAGAATGGCAAATGCTTCATGATCTGAAGCCAACACAACAGCACTGGTATCACTGGCTTGCAACAACATCTATTTGAAGGGATGTTTTAAAGCAGTCTGCAGCGCTGGAAGGCGGCTTTTTCTGCACTGCTTCTAGCTAGGATGTGCTGATCTGAGCACTCAGCAGCATAATTTATTTATTAGGACTTCATACAATTTTTTTTCCCCATTGACACAGGATTAAAATTAAACATTCCTAACTGTACAAGATGAAAGTACAGCTTAGCTCATTCAGGTACGTCCACATTAGACACGTGTGTAAGCGATTGCTCTCCGCTAGCTTGATCTCGCTTTCGTGTACAGGCAAAACTCCCCCAAGACGACTCACCTGAGTCGGATGTTCAGCTGAACCCTGACTGTGCCCAGAGGTGGCAGTGATTGGAACAGACCAGAGCAAACCTTTACAGACTGATTCTCCAAAGACTCCACCAATAGCTGCCATTGATACTAAGGGGGGCTGTCATTAGAGCTGAGATCCTTGGGAATGCATCTATCCTTGGCCCCATCATTTCACCTGCCAAGCACAGTGCTGCACCCATATGCAGTGAAGCTCAGTAAGTCACGTCTTCACGAGCTGCTGGAGAGGAGATGCATTCCCAAGCCATGCAGCTGCCTGGCTGCTAAGTGCTGGATGCACAAGACAGCCACCATCAGCATGGCCTGTGGTCACTTGGGCTGACTCCACTTCACTTTCAGACTTTGCTCATACCAGTTATCACGTCTGAGGCTAAAGGAAATGGTGGTACCTTGCCGTGGTCTCATCCCTTGATGCTGCCTCTCCCAGAGACAGTCCAAGCAGACAGAAAATATCTGGCTTAGTGTCCTGCTGCTAGTGCACAGCAACATCTCATAGGGTGGCACTGTGGGGAGCCAAAATCCTAAAAGCAGCCCTTGAGACCCCCAGGACCCAGGAGGGGGAAAGGAAAAGCATTGCCCACCAAAGATCCATTGTCAGGGAGGCAGCACTAGCTGCTGTGGGTGCTAGGGAAAGATCAGATTCCTGCAACAACCCAGCTGGCAGGGAAGGCATCAGATGTAGAATAAAAGATGTCTCTGCATCCAGCCACTGCCATGGGAACGTGGCTGACCCAGTCCTGAAAAACCCAGCTGGGCCAGACCCTGCTCCTGCAAGCAGATTTTATTCTGCCTCTCAGTCAATAAAGACTCCTGCTCCTGCTCCATCAAACACTTTTATCCCAGTGTCTGGGCTGACAGGAATGAGTTTAGGGTTCCAACATGACAGATGGGGGAAAAGGACTCCAGAAGAGACCACCAGCTTTTCAGGGAAGGAATTTGCATGCACATCATCTTCCCTTGGGATCTTTGCTGCCCTTGCACCTGGGAGAAGAGTGGTGGGAAGCAGTCACCCACCCTGGCCAAAGGGCATGGGGCCTGCTGGTCCTTTGCTGGTGGATGTGGTTAAGAGAAGTCCAAGTCAGGCAGCTGATTTGGTAGTTTGTGGCATACCAGGAGCATGCATGGTACTGACTTGCTTGAACTGAGTGGACTCTGTAAAGGCCTTGTCAGGGATGCAAAGGGGTTTTTTTCAGGAGAAAAGTGTTGCCTATGAGGGTCCCTAAGCTTTGCAAAGCCTGGAAGTAAGCACAATGCTCTGAAAGGAGTGGGATGGGATTGACTGTGGTAGACTACTATGCCAGAGCAGATGTGGGCTTCCAGGGAAAACAACTCCTAGTGTTATCTAAAAGCTGAATGTTTCCCTGGGAAAGATCGTGAAGGAGAGATGAAATATACCTGGAATATCATTGCTGGAAATATCACTGAATGCAGAACTTGTTGCCTTTTACACCACCTACTTTGAAACACATCCTCATCCTGCAAGGTCTGCTCTGTCCTTCAGACTCCCTCCCTTTGTGATAAGCAACACATGTATTTGTCCATTGGTCCCTGTGCATACATTATGTGGTGGCATATGATGTGGTGATGACACTGAAACCACCTGTTGATTGCCCAAGGTTTGAAAAGGTGGCCTGGAATAGAAACTATTGTCAGACAAAGACCTTCACACATGGGTTGGTTGGTTGCTTGCTTGCTTGCTTGGTGATTACAGACTATGAAGGGATGAGCAAGTAGAGCCTGGGCAGTTTTGCAAACGCTGTGGTCCAAAGTTATGCAGTAGATGTTGGGGTGTCCTCATTCATGGAGATTAAAGCACTCGATAGGAGAAGCCACCATGTTACTAATGCTTGCAGAAGCACAACGTATATGAAAGTACTTCCAGTGCTTCCATCTCCCCAGAAGTAAACAGAAATTAAAATGTACTCTAAGTTTGCACACACAGAATCATTAACTTTGTATAGTTAGGGACTAGAGAGAGGGAGGGAAGGGGGATTTTTGGTAGGATTTTTTTTTCTTGCCTCGGGCAAAATTTTCAACATTAACTAATTAATGTTTATAAAGCACTTTGCATATATAGTACCTTTCATCAGGGGATCTCCAAGTATTAGATTATATTATCTTGAAGGCCCCAGGCCTGTGCATACTAGCCCTATAAAGTATTAGCCTTATAAACTTTAGTAATTCACTTCGGGTTTTTTCCTGGGGTTTTTTTTTTGGTTTGTTTTTTTTTTTGGTTGGTTTTTTTTTTGGTTGGGTTTTTAATCTTCCATCTTCTGAAAATGTGCCGAATATTTTGGCTGTGTATGTAAAAAGGTGGTAAAAAGTGTGGTGTCAGCCAGAATGACCATATGAAAACTTAGGGCTCCATAATAAACTTCTCAAATCCTCTAATTGCCAGGGTTGGGGAGTAGCAACTGTGCCAAACTAAAACTCAAGTATAAACCCCACTCATCAAGTAGAGTTGAGGGGGAAGCATCATCACTGGTGAGAGAAGCAGCTCTGACATTTGCTCTGGTAATGACAGTGAGGATAGGGAGAAAAGGGGAAGAAAGGGATACCTCTGATCTCCAGCAGTATCAGGAGAAAAACCCCTTGCTCCAGCTTGGGTGCAAGATGCTGGCTCTTCTGTATTGCATTAAGTTTCTGTTACTGGTGGCTGGAGGCTGGGAAAGCAAGGATGGGCATGAAATGGCCCATGTGGAGTGTGTTCATTGCTGCCATCCTCCTGGGCAAAGGCAGGAGGTAGGGTACCCCAAAGCCACGCCAACAGCAGTGAATCTCTCATGTTCTAAATCTGAAAAGCCTGCTTGGGTGTGGGCTCAGTGGATGACTCAAACAATTACTTAACAATAGCTGCTTGCGTGAGCTGGCAGGGATGAAGCCAGGTTCACAATGGAAAAAATGTGTGGGCATCTTGGCTTTAGTGAAACACGCGGGGAGCAGACTTGCTGCTGCATGCAGAAACTACCAAGAGAAAGCAAGGCCTTGGGGAGCAGAAACTTGACAGGGACAAGGCAAAGGATGTCTTTGCCCTTACTTGCACATCTTACAGGTGGAATTCCCCCAGCTGAATTTAGCTGGATAAG
Organism: Urocynchramus pylzowi; assembly: GCA_013397555.1. NCBI lineage: Eukaryota > Metazoa > Chordata > Aves > Passeriformes > Fringillidae > Urocynchramus > Urocynchramus pylzowi. The sequence continues at coordinate 398,898 of VZRH01014901.1, read as the reverse complement.
GGCTGCTACTCTGAGGGAAAGGCTGAGCAGCAAATCCAGTCTTTTGAAGAGTCAGCGGTATTCAGAACTCCAGAATGGAGCCATCACTTGTGAGGCCATCTTGTTCACACTGAAGAGCTCTTTCATGAGTGAAAATACACAGCAAGGAAGGGAAATCCCTCCCCATTCAAAGGAGAGCAGGATTCAGCAGAGTGATGGCACATGTAGCTACAAGCAGACAGGTACTTTGTCATGTGAACAACCTGATAGCTCTTCAGAGTCTGCATACACTGAAGAACGTAATGGGGAGCTTGGAACAGCTAAAAGTGCTCACTTGCTGCTTGTGGACTGACATTCCAAATCTCAAAATATCCACTCTGCATGCGACTCCCAAGAGAGAGACAAGAGGGAGAAGTGTACAAGGTGGTTGTGGGGAATGGCTCTCCAGATAGGTTGTGGGCAGCACCTAGACATGGAAAAATGTATCAGGAAACCTAGCAAGTAAGGATCACCCACCAGGCTAGCAATGTGGATAAGAGCTTGCTACGCTAAGCCTAGCACCCTGCACTGTGCACTCCTGGTACCAAGAAGAGCGGGAACTCCACAGAGATCTGGAGAGTGCTCACTGTGTGGACCTAGAGCAGCATTCAGATGGAGATCCAACTACAGCAGAGCTCCTTCAGGGAGGGAACAGGCAGAGACATCCTTGTCATGTCCACATGCTTTATCCCTGGAGCCAGCGCTGTGGGACAGCAGGAGGCTCAAGTCTTGTGTAGGCAGATGCCCTAGGAAGCATAGCCCACATAGGTTGCTCTGTTGTTTCAAACAAGAGAGGGTTGTGAGGGCCAGCTATACATTGACAGTGAAAGAGAGAGTGAACTCTCCTGCTCTGGAGATACCACAATGCAGAGAGCTGGCCTGGGAGCTGACAAAGGTCCCACCATCTTGCTCCAACCAACAGCATGGGCTGATGTACTCTATGTGATTGCAGTGAGCATTCAGAGGAATTTCTGATCTTTTCTCTCCCCTTCAGGCAGCCAGGGCTATAGAGAGACTGGGGGAAGAGGAATCAAAGCAAGAACTACGCTGTGATACAGCTGGGTCTGTTCTTCTGGGCTCCAACAGTGCTCTTCTCCTGGCATTGCTGTGTACGCTGGACACATTTTGCTCTTCCAGTTTCTCCAGCACTTTATGCACTGTGTTCGACCCATGCTGACAAGTGTGTATTTATATTGGCAAATGAGTCCATCTACCAGATAAAGGGCCTGTAACGAGGCAAGCAGGCATAGTTACAAAAGGTCGCTGCCACGAGCTGTCCATGTTCATGTTAATCTTGAGTCCTCTTTGATGCGGATGCTTCACTTATGGGTCAGGCTAATACTTCTGGTCTTTCAGGCCAGGATACTCCCAAACTTGATATGCAGCAGGAGGGAGTGCTTGGTGCTACTGGTATTACCTCCAACATAGGGCAAGCATGGATTAATCCACACTCATCAACAGGGAGCAAGGCACCTTTTCCCTTTCACTGAACTCAGGAAGCAGACATTGCTGCACCAGGCCCTGGGGAGCTGGGAGCCAGGCATGAGGACTCACAGGTAATTACAGATGGGCTGTGAGTCATTTCTGCCCTGGAAACCAACCAGCTTCTCTCATCAGCTACCATTACAAGAGCTGCAGCTTCTGTTAGATGTGAGTGGTTTCGCTGCCTGCTGGTTGCTGTCCATCCAGTTGGAAGTCACCGGTACTCCTTTTTCACAGATGGGTGGTACAGGTGCTTTGGAGCAAAATATGATGCTTGGCTTTGAAGGAGAAAGGCTGTGAGGTTTACCCATTGCACAGCTGCAGCTCCACCCCTCACCAAAGCAGGTGCACTGCCAACTGCAGTCTTCAGCCTCAGCAGATCTGGGAGAACTGAGGCTCTTTGGTTGCTCTTCCCATTTGCATGCAATTCTCTCTAACTCCTGAATCCTCTCCCTGTGACAGGTGATTTGCCTAGCCAACAGAAGCTCAGAAGAGCCATGCAGCCTGGGATTTCCCCACATTTCACACCAATGAGTCCTGAACTGGTACGAGTTGAGATGTAAGAGCAACAAGGAGACAACACACAAAGATGAGAGTGGCTTCTTCTGAAACAGAAGAGATGTTGGTCCAGCACAGGGAAGTAACACTACCATGCTGGGCTTGGGTAGACCATCTCATGGTGCTGTGCAGCCAGTCTCCTAGGGAGTCCTCTCCCATGGAGGTCATGCTGCTCCTTTGGTAGGGACAGCTGTAGCTGAGCAGTTGCAGCATGACCAAGGAGCTTGCAAGGACCAACACTGTGGCGCTGACGGTAACTGAGGGACTCCAGAGGGAAACAAGAAAGGACTTGCAGCAAAGCTGACTCTGCAAGGCTGAGTTGGGCAACTGCAGTTTAGATCAGTTATAGATCTAGAGGCCCTCAAGTGAGGCAGGAGACAGAGGAAGCTCCTCTCTCCTGCCAGCACATCCGTATTTGGAGGTGTGGGTGAAGGCTGCTCCCTGCCTGGGGGCTCAGGCACCAACAAATTGGGCCACTTGGTCTAGTACAGAGGAAGTTTGCCACAGCACTCTTCTTCTCAGGTTTTTGGGGGGATTGGGTGACTTTGGAGGAGGAGGCATCAATTTGTATCCCCAGATAAAAAAGTTTCAGCTTTGTCTTAAAGCAAGCTCCTTCCTGCATAGTACGGAAAAACAATTGATGTCCCTCCAGAACAGGTGTTGCAGGCAGCTCTCCCTACCTTGGGCAGTGCTGAGCTGGTTTTATGGCCCTGGCTAAGCACATCTTTGGACTATTCAAAGCTGCATCTCTCTCCTATTAAAGTCTGAGGACTAAAAAAAGACACCTCTTCCTCACCACCTATCCACAGGGAGGAGAATAACCCTGGTACAAGCAAGCTGTTGTTTCCCACTGTGGCAAGGTGGGCACTGGGCTTGGATGTGCTTCCAGGCAGTGCATCAGGGATATGAGGGAGCAGCAGCAATGCCCCACAGTGGGGAGAGCACTGCAATGAGGCAGGCTTGGGGGACTTGGAGGGCATCACAACCATCTCAGGCTCCAGCAAAGGGAGGATGGATTTATAATCATGTGTAAGCCTCAATTCCAGCCCACCAACACTCTCTTCCCAAGGGAGGGCATACAGCTTCCCCTAGAACATTGAAAACATGGAGGGAAATACCCTTCAGGAACTGCCCAGATTTCATACTTGGAATTCAGACCACCAGTCTTGTGATTCCTGGAGATCTGATTCATACTTTTTGAACATGTGGGTTTGGCAATCCTGTGCTTATACTTACAGCCATTTCCCAACCCCTTATTTTCCCCAGAGGTGTTCTTACTTTTCCCTTTTTTTACCCTTGTACACATGAAATAAACTGCTTGGGGGTTTAGGGGGGTTGTTACTGATAGCAAAACTCATCTATTAAATTCACAGTGAGTTGCTCACTAAATAACACCAAAAAAAATCCCCCACAATTTTACAGTCTAAACCAACCACAGCAGGTTGGAGCGACTCCTCACGGCTTTTGCTTTGCCTTGGGGCAGGATATACTGAGCAAGGGTTTTTCTCCCCAAAGAGCAACAAGAAAATGCTATCCCCCCACTGCAGCCATGCTGGGGGTGGCAGACAAGCCCTGTACCATTGTGGTGGATGTGACCTATCTTTCCCCACGTTTTTGTGGGAAAGGTGAGGTCCTGTCCCCCCCAGCTGCTCTGGGGAGGGAGGTCTGGGTTCATAGAGGCACATAAGTTCCTTGGAGAGCATCTAAGGGCCTTTCCTGGGGTCATGAAAATAGGATGGTTTTGTTCTGGGAGATTTAATGTGAGAGTTTTGAGCCCATATTAATTTGGACCAGCAAAAATTCTATTTTTCCCCTCCCATATAGTTCTTTTGTGCAGCCATAGAAATGACTGTATCTTTATCATTGTAGATATCAACCCATTGTAGATATCAACCAGAGGCATAAGTAATACTGCAGCTGAAAGAAACAGTATTAATTATCCAAGCCCTCTGCTGAGCACCACTTGTATGAGCACCATTTGAGCACCTCAGACAGCCTGCTGTTGGCACAATGGAAGGCAAAACCACAAACCCATGGGAGTGGAGACTGTTTTCTATTTTCTCTGAGAGCTCCCTGCCCATTTGAAGATAGAGCAGAATCAGGAAGTAAAAGGATGAGGGAGAGGGTTTGCAAAGTGCCACCCCCAAAGTGGCAAAGATGTGACCTTTCAGTCGGTTTAGGATTCACAGCTGATTTCAGGAAAAGGCTTTGTTGTGGTAAATCTTAGGAAGGTATAATATAGTGCTATCCTTGGTCTACATTGCCTCAAGCAATGGGCCATGGACATCCACAGAGGATGGCAGAGGAGACTGGGAAAGGGAACTATCAAATGGAGGGAAATCCCCAGTGCAGGGTTTCAGCTGCTGAGAAGTGAGTGCTTCCTTCTCATGGCATTCTCCGTGATGCCGCAGAAGCCTAACACCAGCAAGTTTTTATTGGCATCACAGCAAAGCCCAACTTGAACGAGACATCTGAAACAGCTTAATAGCCTAAAAGCACTGCAGCTGCCTGGGACAGCGTGCCTTCTTTCTGCAGGAGGTGCATGCAGGAATCTAGGGAGGGAAAACTGCTCCACCCCAGCTGTCCTTCCCTGGGGAAAAGGGAACCTGCTTCTCTGACACCTTGGAAAGGCAGAAATGACAGCAGAGACTTCTGCAGCCAGCATCCCTCAAGGCTCTCGAGAAGTTACATTCAAGGTTTGGAAGCTCTCAAGATCGCAAGTACCACAGGACTGACACTGCCTACTCATTAACAAAGATAGTGGGAGAGAAAGTAACTGAGCCCTATTTTAGCCCTGTTCAAATGGATTTAATGTCTCGACATGCCCACAGGGACCCCCAAATGCTCCCAATTCCTGCTTGGACAACAGGTTTATGATAAAGCTTTGTGAGCTCAGCTCAGACAAGGGGCAGCTGAGGACTTGCTTGTGCAGGAGATGTCTCCTATGGAAGGCAATCAAAGCAGCAAACCTGAAGAAGGCTGAGAAGCGATGGCAGTCATCCAAGGGAAACAAATTATTTGAGGGATGGGGAGGAAAATCAGAGCAGCCAGGGAAGCTGAAGAGGAAGGCAGGCTTTCAGGCAGTGCAGGAGTGCCCAACAGCTGTGAAAGATGAAGGTGGAAGCACCTGGTCTGGGTGTTGCTGGTCCATGAGTGTTTCACTTGGGTTTCGCTGAAGCACAGAAGTTCAAGTCAGGCTGGAGGGTGCCTGGATGAAGCAGACAGTTCCCTCCCAGTTCAGAATTCATAGAATCACCATAGCAGAGTAGAGAGGCTGAATCACCTTGATCTTCTGACCACGCTACTTTTGATGCAGTCCAGGATGCAGTTGGTTTTCCAGGCTGCAAGTACATGTTGACTGCTCTTGTCCAGCCTCTCATCCACCAGCACCACCAAGTCATTCTCATCAGTGCTGCTCTCAGTGACTTCTTCCCCCAAATGTACTCATGTCTGGGGTTGCCCCGACCCAGATGCAGCACTCGCACTCGGTCTTTGTCTCATGAGGTTTCCATGGGCCTACTCCTTGAGCTTGTCCAGGTCCCTCTGGATAGCATCCTTCAGGTGTGTCAACTGCACCACGCAGCTTGGGGTCATCTGCAAACACTCAATTCTTCTGTCTACGTCACTAATGAAGATAATAAATGACACCAGTCCTAATACTGCATGTCCCCGAGGGACATCACTTGTCATTGATGTCCTTCAGGGCTCTGAGCCATTGACCACTATCCTCCAGATATGATCATCCAACCAATTTCTTATCCATCTAACAGTTAATCCATCAAATTGGACGGACTGTTCTCTGTTGCTGTGTCCTCCTAGTGTCCATTTGGTCACTCCCGACCAGCTCTGACACGGCGGACAGCGGGGGACACTCTCCCGTGCCCTGGGGTACAGGAGGGCAGCTAGGGTTGTTAGCCCTGCAGCAGAGGAGACGCTGGCAGACAACAGCACAGGAAAAAGGAGCTGACTCTTGGCAGGGGTGCAATCCAAGGTTTATTCTGGAACTCCGAGGAGCTCCACACCTCAGGGTGACCAGCTGCAAAGAGCACAGACTGAGCTTCGACAACAGCTCTTAAAGGGGGGTGGAAATGAGGGAGGGATTCACACATCAGCCAATGGGGGAACTTGGGGGTGCCGAAACCGGGGAGATAGGCATGAGGGGCCACGAATTGGGAAACACTTGGAGGGAAGGCTCTGGCCTCTGGCCAATCACTCGATGCCCCTGATGGAAGGTTCTAGACAGAGGGGACAGGAGGCCAAGTGACTGACAGAGGTCTGGGGATGAGACTGGGGAATGACTCAGCAAAACTTGGGGTGGTAGGTGGAGAGTAGGGAGGATTGACATGGGGAAGGAGGGAAACAACTTGGGGCAAACAATTGGGAGAAAACAGGGGTACAAAGGCAAAACCATTACAAAAGGACACAGAACAGGGGTAATATAAAAACACAATACAACAGTTCTCTAATTTAGAGAGAAGGATGTTGTAGGATATTGTGTCAAAGGCTTTACAGATATGCAGCTGGATGACATCTGTAGCCTTTACCATTGATGTAGTCACTCCATCATAGAAGGCCACTCGCTTGGTCAGGCAGGACTTGCTCTTGGGGAAGCTGTGCTGGCTGTCCTGAATCATGTCCCTGTCCTTCATGTGCCTTAGCACAGCTTCTGGGAGGATCTGTTCCATGATCTTCCCAGGCATGAAGCTGAGGCTTACAGATCTGTAGTTCCCAGGGTCCTCCATTCTACTCTCTCCAAGATGAGTACAATGTTTCCCTTTTTCCAGCCACCTGGGTCTTCAGTTGAGTGCCATGACTTTTCAAATATCATGGAGAGTGGCTTCACAACGACATCAGCCAATTCCTTCAGGATTCTGGGAGACTTATGTACATTCAGGTTCCTCAGGTGGTCATGCTCACACAGTGGAAAACACTTTGCTCCCCAAGTCCCCATCCTGCTGTCCATCCACTTAAGTGATGTGGAAGAGAGGTTGCCATTGAAGCCAAAAAATTGTTGAGTACCTCAGCCTGGTCCTCATCTGCTGTCACCACTATCCCAGCATTGTTTATTACTGGGGGTACACCTTACATTTTCAAAATATCATTCCCAGGGGTTAAAACACTGAGAAAGGGAAGGCTGGGGAGAACAGTAAGGGAAGGCAGGCAGTGCTACAGCAGGTTTGTGCGAGGCACTAGCAGCGGGGAAAGATGCAAAACTAAGGCAGCTGTAGGGTAAATAACTGGTCTGAAGGAGATCCAACACCATAGAAAACAGGTGGAGGGGACAAGAGTGGGAAAGAGAAGAAGGGCCACTACATGTTGGTCAGGTGTTCCTGGGGATGTTTGTTCCAAGAGCCAGGGAGTGCTTGTGCTGCATCCCGACGTGAGGAACTCGAGTCCCTTATGCATGGCTTACTGCCCGCGATGCAGACTGGCTTCTCCAGGAGACCTTCTCAATGAGAGATGTGCCTGAGGAGGCCGGTGCCATGTCACAGCAAGGAGCACCCCAGGAACCACGGCCCACTGAAGGCTCAGTACCCCCGATCCAGCCCCCCCAGCCGCCCTCTGGCCGAGAGCCGCCGGCGCACCGAGGGGCAGGGCCTTCCCCACGGCCAGGGCCTTGCCCCGGGGCTGGGCCGGGCCGGGCAGGCCCGGCGGCCCCGGGGCAGCAGGGCGGTGCTGGCTGCTCTGGGCCCCGAGCCAAGCCGGAGCTTTCTCAAGGCTGGCTCCGCCAGCGCAGCCTCTCCGCCCTTGCCGGGGCTGGGTCGCCGCGCAGGAGCTGCCGGAGGGCCAACGCCAGCTCCCGCCATCCATCGCCCCTGTGCCACCCACCCTGCTCCAACCCTGTGCTGATTCGGCTGCTCCCATGTGTCAGGTGCCGCCCAAGGCGGGCGACAGCTAAACAGGAATTTTAAATCTCTTCTTGTCCCTTCTTTAAATCATCCGTGTGTTTCTGGGGGAGGGGAAAGACCTAAAGAAACACCTAAAGAGGCAGCAGCCTACCCCTTCCACTCTGTGAGGGCTGGGTGGCATCTCTCGGGCTTTCTTCCCTGGGGGATGCTGCACCTGGGGTCAGCTCGGCTTCCCCGCTCTCAGACGTGGCTCAGGACTGCAGAAAGTGGAGCAGAAGTTTTCTCCTGTCAAGGAGAAAATGTCTGGAAAGGCAGACGTCTAGCTCAGGAGGTGGAGGAACCTCACCCAGGTACAGGGAAGTCTGGAAGAGTTGGATCTCTGCAGTGTTCATCCCTGCAAAGTTTTTACTTGATCAGGACTACAGGGAAGAAAAAGAAAAGAAGAAAGAAAGAAAAGAGAAAAGAAAGAAAGGCAGAGAGAAAGAGGGAAAGAGAGAAAGAGGGAAAGAGAGAAAGAGGGAAAGAAAAAGAAAAGAGAAAAGAGAAAGAAAAGAAAAGAAAAATACAGAAAAGAAAAAAAGAAAGAAAAGAAAAATCAGGGAAAAAAAAGAAAGAAAAGAAAAGAAAAAAGAAAGAAAAGAAAAAGGAAAAGAAAAAGAAAAGAAAAAAGAAAAGAAAAGAAAAGAAAAGAAAAGAAAAGAAAAGAAAAGAAAAGAAAAGAAAAGAAAAGAAAAGAAAAGAAAAGAAAAGAAAAGAAAAGAGAAAAGAGCAAAGAGCTCATGACTCATTCTCTTCCCAAGACTGCCCTAGCCCAGAGCATTTTCCCTGCCTTGGGAAGTGTTGCAAAATTTGAGCTTGCCCTGGAGGTATCTCTCACTAATAACTGGATATCCTGGTTTTGTGTAAGGACATAGGCAGGACCTTCCCACAGGTTGTTCTTTACCGCATGGGAAAAAAAAACTCGAAACGCTGATTTCTGTTCCAGCATCTTCAGCAGACTGCTGTGAAGGGCTGATTGCACACTTGAGGGGATCTTTTTCTGGAGCCATCCTCCCCAGCTCTGGGGCATCACTCACCAACAGCTTCTAAGAAGTGTGGAATTTCAAAGGCAAAAACAAGCTTACTTTTAATATTTGCCCTCTGTACCTGACGTTTGGGTCACTTTCAGTTTTTTTTTCCCCTGTAATAAAGAAGGCTAAAGCTTTCAAATTAGAAGCAAAGACTGAGAGCTGTGTGAGATGAGGCCTCTTTGAGCTTGCACCACCCACCAGCCGGACTGCAAAGGGCTAAGGAATGGGCTGGTGAAAGGCAGGGTGCAGAAAATTACAGACCTGGCCCTGACAAGAGGTAGCACAAGCCTGATTACCACCTCAGCTTGACACAAGGCGGATGCTCACACGGGCTATAAGCCTCCAACCATGGTTTATTCACATCAGTAGAGGAAAATTGCTTCAGCTACAAGATGCTGAGTAGCTGAAGCAATTTTCCTGTATTTACACAGCTCCTGGTATGTCTAATGTAGCTACATATCTTCTGCTTACTCCAGCCTCTTCTTCCAGCGTTGGGTCACCGTCTCCCAGGGACAGCATGAGGCCCACAGCCCACAGTAGCTCAGTTCTGTGCTGGTGATAGTACTTGCTACTCCTTCAAAGAGAGATGAGGTGATAACGGAGGGGTTTTCCAAATTTTAAGAGACATGAAGTTAAAAATGAAAATTGCATTGAGCAGGCAGCAACAATATAAGGATTTCCTCCTCAGTAAGTTTGCTTCATTAAATACAGTCTGCGTACACGTATTCACCCACTTTGTTTCTGGGAAGGTCCTTTTCTGTCTTTTCTCTAAAAGAAAGCCTCTGCCAGAATGAATGTAAATGTATTACTGAAGCCCCTGAAGAGAGGAGCAAGCTCTGTTTTCGATTCTCTGTATGCATTCTCCTTTTCCTACCCTTCCTTCTTGAGACTTCCTGCTGATCAGCTCTTCAAGGGAGTCTTTATTCTCTGCCCAATTTTGCAAAAAGGTATCAAAGGATTTTAACACATTAAAACTTGAAACCTCTTAAAGAAAGAAGATAATTTATCTCCTTCCTCCCTCTCTCCTTGTTGCTGGAGTTTCACACCTGGGAGTTGTTATAACTCAGTCTTTACATACAGTATTTCTTTTTAAAAGTTACTCAGCCATCCTTATACACACAGAGTACATGTATATTCACACATAATTACTTGAAAAAAATACTTCCATCCTCCCTTCCAGCTTCTAAGAACAGAAATAAGAAACACCTTAAAATAACTGTAAATAATAAACCCCGTCATGCTAAACACTTCAAAGTGGAAGAGCAAATATCTCAAGAAGCTTGGGGAACTACACATAATTATGAATTAGCTTGCAAAAGCAGATACAGATAATCTGTCAGATAATTTTTCATTTCAAATAGATTTAAAAATACTATTCCCTGTGATCTGGTAGAGACAGTAACTACTTACTGATAACTGCAGAGCAGTTATCAAACAAAGCCTGTGCAGCGGGAGCGTGGCATGCCAAGCTGCTAAGAGGCACTTTATGCCTTAGCAGTACCTATGCAGAAGACCCCCACCTTTGCACCCTCCCACCAGGGCACAGCCCCAGGGGAGGTGGTCTTTTAGTGACACTGCAAGTGAGCAGAACTCTGGTGAAACACATACTGAAACACCCTCTGGAGCCTCAGTGGGGTCCTGACACCCCTCAGTGTCCACTTGAATCACACAAAACAGGCTCTGTACCCTTTGCTAGTTCCTGAGACACACAGGTGGACAATGAGACACATGGAAGAGCTGTGGGACTGTGAGATGGGGCTGGGGAAGAGAATGGATGACCATCTGTGATAGGGTGTCCAGCAGGAAGTTTGGATGGCTCTGCCAGGGAAACATCCCTTGGAAGATGGCAAGTACCTACTGCTGTAAGGACCTTGTAGAAAACCTCTGACTGAAGTAGGACTTAATGGTGGGAGTCTTGGCCACCATGAAACACCAACTTCCTGCAAGATCTTCCCAGCGCAGAAAGTAGCAGCCTCAGGGCTGTGGGCTGACTTGTGCCACCATCTCTTTCCACTCCAGAATAACCACTGAAGTCCAGGATGAAAATCCTCCTTTTCCTCCCTTCTTCACAGCAAAAAAACCTTTCAAAACCAGGCTCCCCAGAAGGGCTCATGAGGAGAGACTGGGTAGCAAAGTTACCAGCTAGCATGCCAGAACAGCTACAGAAAGCAGGCAGTGAGTGACCATCTCATGCCTGCAAGAGAAGAGGAAAGAAGAGGCCATAGGATATATCTGAAAGGAAAAGACAAAATTTATTGCTTATTCCTTCAGTGTTACAAAGCCAGATGGGGTGCTTGTCTAGGTTACTGAAGGCCTGCAGCAAGGGAAACACTGGCATTGTGGCCTGCACACAGTCAGCCTTTGCATCCAGTGAGGGAGGGACAAGCCACTGACAAGTGGTAATGAGCCCAAAACCCAAAGCATCAAAAGAGACAGGTCTGATGTGCTGTACTCTTCAGTCTTGGTGCTCAGCTTTGCCTCCCTCAAAGGAGTAAAGCCTTCACTACAGTAAGTAGTGAAGTAATTTCCAGAGCTACAGCCATGGGATCTGGGATAACAATGGCATCCATCTTTCACAGCATACGCAGACATCGTGTGCTACGTGCACAGGGAAGAGTGTGGAGCACTTGGCCTCAGAAACCCAGCAGCCTTCATTTGAAAAGCTGCTGGGAACAAGCCTGTTTCACCAAGTCCAATCACTTGGACTGTCTGCCCCTTCAGGACATCCTCACTTGCTTTAGTCTTTCTCTCTTCACCCCAGTGATTACAAATGAAGAGGAAAGCAAAGAACAGAGCAAAGAAATGAACCTGGAGAACAGCTGACAGCACTTTTGCTCAGCACAGTGCACTCACATGGCAGGACACAGGTGCCTACAAAGAGAGGGGGCCTAGAACAACTTGATGCAAACAGTAGCCTTAAGCTACTCGTGTCAAAGTGTCCAAGAGAGTGCAATGGCTTTGAGGAATCATCCAGCAATGTCTCAAGATCCCCTGCTACCTTCCTCATTAAACCTCAAACAAAGCTGCAGGGTGTGTTAGTGCACTCCAGCCAGGCTTTCCCATGGGGAGAAGGGAAAAGCTGGAGTCAAAGACAGTGCAAAGGGCTAGAGTCAGTGCTAAGACTTGAAAATGGCAATAAAATGAAAAAGCAGCAGTTGGAGGAGAAACAGTACAGGCCCCCTTTTGTCAGCAAGTAAGACAAAATTTGGCATAGAACGCTGCTGAGATAGTAGTAAAGAGCAAGCAACAACAGCTTCCCCTCTGCCCTCCCCAGCTGTATACCCTTTTCTCTGAAGGTTGAGCACTTCAGTGGCAGGGATAGTTGCCCAGCCAGCTCAGTGAATCAGAGACTAGCAGGCCAGCTGGAAAGCAGGAGTGCCTGGAGCAAGCTTTAGAGCCCTCCCAGCACCGGTGGCACAGACCATTCCCCTAGGTTCTCAAGCTTGAACATGAGCACACTGAGAACTAAAAGGCAAGGGAGCTTGGTAGTAGGTTTTGTCCTCATCACCTTATGACTGGGATTTCAGTATTCCCATAAAGGGCAGGAAGAGTGGGGAAAAGCATGGAATTGAATCCATAGTGATCTCTCCTTTAATTCCTGATGTGACTGAGCAAAGCCCAAGTATCTCCTAAATGCCACTATAGAGGACACTTTTCTCAGAAGCAAAGCTTAGCTCAAATGGGGAGCAGGATGAACCCTTGGCAAGGAGACAAGTATTTTCAGTTTTTGCACCAAGGACAAAGCTCTCCCTGTCTGAAATTAGGCCTAAAGACTTGCTGAAAAACCTTTTTGAAACATCTGCTTCTCCTTACAGTGTAAAATTTTTGAATTTCAGAGGTCTTTTGGGAGTGGGGTGGGTGTGGACATGACACATGGAGGAAGAGGGAGCACACAGGGAGAATCTACTGGTGAGAGACAGCTTGTTCTGGCAGCAATAAAAACATGAGATCTGCATCATAGGCAGGCCATAAAAACACCTGAATAATCCATAATCCTTTAGATATTCTATTTATCAATTATTTTCTCCAAATTATTTCACTTCAGTATGGCACTGGTTTCAAGAGAAAGAGGCAGGCCAATATGCAGATGCTCTTTGTGGTTCTCCAGCCTGTACTTAATTGTGAGTTACTTTAAAAATAATTTAGGACAGTGCTTCCACAGCACATTGCTCAAGTCTGACACAGTTCATGCTTTCGCTTCCCAGAACATGTGCAAAGCCCTCACCTCTGCCCAGCTGTAAACAAAACCCCCCACAACCCAGCCTATTTGTTGAGAGGAAGAAATCAGACACGAGATGTTGCTTTTTCTCCCTGCCCACCCCTCCCCTTTCCAGCAATCCTTTTCTCTGTCATCTATTTCTGTTTAAAACCCCTTCAAACAGAGATGTTCATAGTTAATATAGCACGTGAGGAAACCATGCCAGCTCCTGCAATGGGCAGACAGCTGGGACTCGCTCTCCGACTCACACCATTAGTCATGGTGCTGACAGCTTCAGATGCTGAACTTCTCATGTCAGGAAACAAAGTTACCAATTTATTTATTTTTAATAAAATAATTGCTTTAATGCAGTATTTAAAATAATTTTTAACATCTGATCAATAAGATAACAGTACACAAATATGGAAAATGCTGCACTTTACATAAAAAGTAAAGCTAAGCATTTAATAATACAAAACAACTTTGCCCGATGCCATCAATATCTTGCAAACTATAGTCAAAGTACTGCTTTTCTTATATATATATATATATATATGCTATATATACATATATAAATAATTTACAGCATTCATTTACTAGATTTGTTTACTACTGTTCCAACAAAAACCAACATAACCGATTCACAACTTCGTGAATTTGGTAACCATCCACAGTGGTTCTGACACTGCAGAATAGTTGTGTGAACAGTTGCTTCAAGTTTTGAAGCAGCATGCCAAGTAACCATAGGAAGCTTGTCTCTTGTCAAAGGAAAGAAACTTCAGCAGGAAGCCATTCAATAGTTGGTTAGAGCATGGTGCAAATAACGTTCTGTGTCCGATCCCTGTGCAGGCCGTTCACTTTAGAGTTGGACTTGATGATCCTTGTGGGGGGTCCCTTCCAACTCAGGATATTCTGTGATTCCATGAATGCAGTCAGTGTCTTTCCCACCAGTCCTGGGAAACAGCCATGCTGTACAGCGCTGTGTCATGAAAGGCAACATGTTTGAAGCCTGGGGAGAAGGGTGACCCAGAGGGCTTTCCTTCCACCACAAGGCAGTCTTTAACAGCAAGTAGACAATCTTTGAACCTGTTCTAACAGTCTTTACAATCCAGAGTCCTCCTTCTCCCTGAATGGGAACAAAGCAACTGTCTAAATACTTTCTATTTGAGAAGCTTCCCTGTTACACCACATTAAAGTATTAAAACAATATTCTAAAGCAGTGAATCCTGTGCTTTGCAAACACTGCTCCTCTCCAAGGAGAGACTTCAGCTCCAGAGTTTCAATGCATCTCAACTTTTTCCTTTTTTGTAGTCAGAACAGGTTTTGTTAATATCTTTCCACATCTATGCTCAAGTTCAATGCTATTTTTTGTATCCACAGAAAGATAAACTTTTTTCTGTTTACCCTCCCTTTTTAGGATCTTTTACTCCTTTTATTTTTAGTAACTCCCAATTTTCCACGACCATCCAAATATGCCCTAACTACTCTGTGTGATGTACTTCAATCACAAGAATGACTGATTTGTCCTCCTTTCCTCAATCACTTTCTCAGAGGAAAGGCTGAGGGCAATTGAGGCTAAGCGTGGGGTAGAAAGGACCCCTCATTCCTTTTGACTGCTACTTTGATCTCCACAAATGAGCATCCAGTAGTAATTCTAAACCCAGAAAATTTAAGATGTTGAGTCACACAGGCAATACATTAGCATGTTTACTGACTGCTGGTTCATGATTAAATACAGTTGCCATGCTATGCTGTGCCATTATAATGATATTTGTTTCCCTAAATAAGATTGGGTTGGAAGGTGGCACTACACATAGAACAGATGTTGCAGACTCTGGAGTACTGAAGCAAGTGGCATACATAAACTAGGGACACTTATCAAGCCCTCAGAGCTTGCAAGACGGTTAAATGCAAGCAGATAGGTGCTTAAGTGTGCAGCTCAGTGTTTTCACGGGTTTACAGACTGATTTAAGCCAAGTATTATTAAAAACCTTACAGGTGCTAAGTTAGGTATTTAATAAAAATGTTTATCTGTAAACAAGAGTTATCCTTACAACGGATCATTTTCCAGAAACTGGAATTTCAAGACAGTGCAACAATGCTTCAGTGTTATCTTTGGCAGTAGACAGCACGGTGAAATGCAAGATTCAAATCACTTCAGAAGGGCACGGTACAAGCGAAGAGAATGCTTCATCTCCCTCTCTTGTTCCATGCAGAATATCAAGTCCCTGAGACAGACACGGGTTACTCTTGGACAGAGCATCTGCTTCGTAAGGCTAAAACCTGATGATCCAGCAATTCCATTGCTGTTCAAACCCTAAATGGGGGAGAGAGGAAGAAAAAACCAATCAGAAACATTAGAATTTCATGTAAATAGAAGTTTTAACTAAACTGGTTGGATTGTACTGCCTGCTCATATAAAACTAGCCCAATGATGTTCAGCTTTCCACGTTGAAAACCAGCAATCCAAAAATCCTTGCACATTAGATACTGAAAAAGACAAAGCATGCACTTGCCAGCTGATGGTTTATTTCAGCCAAAGCAACCACAAAGTTCTTTCTTCCTTTAAAATGATCCTAATATGGTAAGATAAATGACTGCCTTTCCACTGAAGTCTGCTAAACAGACTCGCACTGAGAAAGAGTCAGACAACTATGAAGAAGGTACTAACACAGTACCTATGCAGAGCCCCAGGTTGTGCACAGCTCTTACTACTGCTTGCTCCAGAGGTTTCCTTCTCCTCATGAGCAAAACTGTCACTGTGAGTGCACCCTAGCTTTGGAACATGGCCAGGAGAAACTGACCCCAGCCATCATCTGTGCTCTGTCCTTTAGGAGAGCAACAAATAGTCAGTGAAAGCATCCAGATATTCAGAACACTGTATCTGAGCCTCAGTCAGCTGCCTTGCTTGGTTTTGAAAACACAACTGGTAGGAGATGATGATATTTAGCACTTTTATATTCAAGCTACTGGAACGAGCAACCCCCACGCTTTCCAAAATGCCCCAAGATTTATTATTAGGGGTGGGGAAGAGGAAGATTACCATGAGCTACACAATAGACTGGCTACTTATCTTGGAGCCAATCTGTGCTGCACAGCCAGTCTCTTATCACTACTGGAGGGTTCTTGGTAATGAATGTAATTTGTACAAATACGAGTGCTCAGTCTCTGTAACTTCAGCAAGGCAATGCCTGCCAGCATCAACACCACTTGGAGATGGTGTTGCTTGGATGCAGCGTTAACTATATCAATTCTTACCCTAACACTCTCTGCAAGACTTCTGCAAAATGACTTTGCCCACTTTGCTTAGAGAAATCTGTTTAACCCCCCCATTTATTAGAAATGACTACCAGCACTGGACTACATATAGCAGCAAATGCTACTGTTGTTAGGGTGGAAGCATTGAAATTTATTAAAAATATAAAGAGATTCAACAAAGAGCACATGCTAGCCACAGAAAACCCAGGGCACATTGCAGAAATGGAAGCTGTATTTTTTTACAAGCAGCACACAGGGTATTCAGCACCATTTCATTTGCTTTACAGTCAATACTATTAAACACTATGAAATGCCATCATTTGAAACTTTCAGTTTGTTAAATGGCTCGGAACAAATGCGTGCGTGGGGAAGACTGCTGGCCACATTGCACAGAGGGCACTGCTGTCCTGGTAAGACACAAAAGGGTCACAGTTCAAGTTTGTCATATGACAACCCTGAAGGATCCAGGGAAAAGATAGCTCTGCAATGCAGCTGCCAGCACGGGTTGAAAAGGAGGTCAGTCCAACAGGATGCAGCAGAAGGCCCGAGGCAATGTTATAAATGAAACAAACCCCAAGGGTTTTCAGTAACCCAACAGCAATGTCCTTTATAATTCAAAGAACTTTATTGAGGTGAAAGTATTTTCTCTCTAAATAAGTCATTAGACTAGAAGTCTTACCTTTAAAAAGACACCAAACAAAGCCACCTCAATCCTGTTCACTCTTACAAAAAGGGAGACAGACGGCACAAATCGCCCAGCCCGCTTTGGAAGCTGCTGTAGCTGCAAGATGCTACAACAGGGCAAAAGTACCAAGCTGCCTGAGTTTGAGACAGTGTTATGGATTTGTTTATTCTTAAATTCTTACCCATCATGCCCAGTGCAGAGACATAAAGCGATATTATGCTGTAATACCACATCCAAAGTCAAAGCTTATCCTGGGCCCCTGTTTACTAAGACAGCCATTCACAGTTCTCAGTTTCCCATAGCATCACTCAGGCTTATCAAAGCTACCGAGCACAGCATTTCGGGGGCCAAGGAGCTCTCCGACAACCAACAGCTCCTACCACAAGTTAAAAGGAAGTTTCCCTCTCTCAAAGTACATGATGGTTTAAAATTAAAGAAGCCAACAAACAGCCTAGGTCATTCCAGTCCAGATAGGGACCATGCTGGGGAACCCACTTTTAAGTGAATTCATGCAGTGCTGAGCACTATTTCCTGTTAGCTGCTGTTTTCCACAGTTGTATTGAAACACTGGCTTTTCCTGGTTTTGTTTTGGAACTTGGACCAAGCAGCGGTCTAAGATCCGCACATCCCAAAGAACCATCACAAACCCCTCTGTTAATGTCCAAGACTTTACTTATGAAATGCCCAGCTCTGAGCTCTCAAGCTGACACAAGGGACACTTTAGGGGAGGGTCCTCTGCTGCTCCACTTGAGCAAATTCCTATTGGGCAGGAGGTCAACCATGCCTTGGCTCTAGGCAACAGTCAATAATCCTCTCCTTCAGATCTCACATACCCCTTCCTCAAAAGCACAAAACTTTTGAGACCTGAAAAACATCAGCTGACTCCTTGCTCCCAGACATCTCTATTATGCTCCTCCCATTCGGGCAGCAGCCACTTGTGTCTTGCTGTTTTGGGGGATTCTTCGCTGCTAGCCTTCAGCATAGCCCAAGACAGCTTTGTCTGTTTCTGGGGGAGAAGTGCTGCTTTTCAGCCAGGTCACAGACAAGTACAAAGATAAACAAATAGAAAATGCATCCCTGTAGAATCAATTCTAACAAAGGGGACTGCAATCAGCCTGCATCAACATCTAATTATTAGTGCTATAACTAGCAACTTCTTTTTTTTTCTCACCTTTTTTTTTTGTTACCTTGAAGTTCCTGCCTTTCAGTAAACCCTCACCACCCTGCCTTCCTTCCAAAAGGGAAATGACAGAGACATGCAGCCCAGGAGAGTCAACTACCAGTGTAGATTCTACCAGTCAGCCAGGGTATCACAGCTGACAGACCCTGTTTGTAAGCCAGGTGAGGCACTACAGCAGTGTAACTGCACCACTGTAAACCACCCATCCCAGTACTGAGACAACAACTGGCGTAAAATCAGCCCCAGGAGGTCACAACAGCAGCAGTCCTGCTTTTAAACTATCCTCAGAATTGAGCCCAAATCAGCACCTTTTCCACAGCAGCACACTGTCACCCTTAGAGCCTTTTATAAACACCTGACAGAGATCAATTACACTCACTTGGCAGCAGAACCCATTGTGGTGCTCCTGCTGTAGTCCCAAGCTGTTGAACAGCCAGTTTCATTCAGAGGTTGCTCTGGAAACCTGGTTAAAGATCTCTAGAGCTCTCTCCAGTGGCTGGATGGAGAATGAAATACCAATTCTCTGAAAAGGCGAGAGTAAAGTTAACACAGAGCCACCATTGCCACCTTACTTCTAGACTGAAGGGTATCTGGAGCTTGGCATCTGCAAGTTTGGATCATGGATACCAACAAGGGTTTCAAAACTGCTCAGAGCTATTCTACAGGCCCTGACACAAAGCTCATAGAGGTCTGCAGAAATCTCCTTCCCCACCAAGTTCCAGTCAGGTTCAGTAAGCTGTTCCTGGTGGAGGACACGCTTCCTTCCCAAACTCAATGAGTTCACACCAACCAAAATTCAGAATATTAAACTCTTGGGAGGGAGACACTTTAAGGGAGAAAAGTAC
Organism: Urocynchramus pylzowi; assembly: GCA_013397555.1. NCBI lineage: Eukaryota > Metazoa > Chordata > Aves > Passeriformes > Fringillidae > Urocynchramus > Urocynchramus pylzowi. Next base: position 379,755 of record VZRH01014901.1, on the reverse strand, counting down.
TCAGTCAAATGTTTAAAAGTCAAGCCAAGAGTTCTCATTTCAATTTTTGGTGTGGCATAAGCATATCACAGGCCCAGAGCCAAGATCCCAAGAGAGCAAACTGCTATTGCAGCTCTGCCACACATTATAAAAATACCACCAGCAGAAGGAAGCAAAGTCATGAAACACTTTTCAATGGCATCCCCAAACACTGAAAAATGACAGCTGTGTGCAGCAGAGATGTTGCTGAAAGGTGGTAAGAACACCTAGTGAATTGAAGCAAAAGCTTCCAGGTTCAACCCTCATCTCTGTCACGTGTGGTCACACTGACATCAGTGATATCTAGCATATGCTGTACTTGGTCTCCCAGCTGTAAAACATAGAACACATTCCTGTCTCATAGGAGGAAACAAGGGTTAAAAAAACCATTAACACATTGTGTTCAAGCACTTACCTGAGTGTTCTCCAGCAGCCAGGGGGAAAGGAACAGACCCCTGCAAAATTGTGACATTTTTGCTCATACACACAAGTGCCTAATGTAGGCCAGAGAAAACAAAGTGAAAGAAGTTGATAGCAGTCTGGTGGCAAGCCAGCCTACTGATGCTGCCTATTCTAACAAACCTCAGTCTGACAGAAATACTCCCACATTCACAACACTAAAATATTACAGGACTCAATATTTATATGATTCTTTTGTAAAAATAAAGTTGGTTGGTTTAGGTTGGGGTCTGGGGATTTTATATTTTTTTTAACCTTATAGACCATTAGGGTAGCTCAAGCCAATGGCTGAAAGACACAGATCTCTATATCCAGATTACTTGTGCAGCTGAAAACAAATGTGTATTTATGATCTGCAGCCTACAAAAAAAAGCCTCACAGAGCTGTCAGATCTATATAATAGAAAATTCCATTCAATTACACATTTTTCTTCAGATTTCATTGCAACATTCCTACAAGTCCTTTCAAATGTAGGCAACAACATGTTTTACATATTGAAACAAATTACTGTGAATGCAATGTCAGTTTATTCACTATTATGCCCAAGATTCATGTACGCATGTCACTTCTTATGGGTACATCAGATGCTTAATCTGTACCTGGAGGTAATGAATCCTATACAAATATGTCACGTTAGTTAACAGACAATTATTAAGCTGAAATTTTCTGGCTCTTTGCCACATCATTTTAAGCAATGTATTGTCAACTAAATTATAAATCTCTTGACCCTTCACATGTCATCAACATTTGTGCATTACCAATATGTTCAGCCTAAAGCTACAATGCAATTAGTCATTTAAATTGCAGATCTCTTTCACATATAAGAAGATTCAAGTTCATCTCTAGCACAGAGAAGGCACGATATGGGCCAATGAACTGCATTTCTGAAGTGTGTGAATGGCAGTTGAGAATATTTTTGCCTATTTACATGGGGAAAAATTCAGATCAAGTGTATAGCCTAGACTGACAGGCGCCAGGAAATTCAGCACAGAAACTCAAACTCTTTAGCTGACAGAGCTGTGCTTTGTTAGGTCTTGAAACAGGTAACTAAGATGATGAAGACATTTTATAATTGCAGTAACTTTTAGCTCCCTTCTTCCCCAAAGGTATGACCATGTCATAGACACTTCAGCTGTCCAAGAGCTTAAATAAGAACCAGAAATTGAAATCAAGAGTCTGCATACATTAAGTATATGCAAAGTAGAAAAAAACTCACCCTCCAGTATCACTTAATACCTATGGGCTGAGGGAAGGAGTGACAGAGACAGAAAGAGACACAGAGAAAGTGAGGGAAACCAGTGAAGTGTAGAAACAGATTTTGTAGCCTTGTTATGAACGCCTTCTTATACATAAGTAGCCCAATTTGAAGTGATTGCTTCTAAATTAATTTTATGCAGCTTCTAAGAAAATACTTTAGCAGACTATCATGTACCCATGCCAAAGACCAGGCAGTGGCCTCATTGCACAGAGAGCTATCATTTGTAATAGAGCCAATTCATGCCTTTAAATTCACTTAAACACAGTCATGTCCTTAGCACCAATACTGAAGCTGATGAATTGTGCTAGTTTGTTCCCTCATCAGAAGAGCTTATGGCCAAAAAGAGTGGCAGTAGATTCTACAGTTAACACTTATAAGAGCATAAAACCCTTCTGGAAATAAAAAAATAAAATAAATAAAATAAAATAAGCCATTGGATTGGCACACACTAGAAAAAACAAATCATGTCTCTCCCCCAGTCACTTGCAAGAGTTGGGTTTACTTCCATTCTGCAGAAAGGACTTGTTGCTCAAAGGCTGAGTTTTTCCTCAGTCAACCTAAAGAACATTTCCAAAGCTTAAACAAGCACCATATACAGAATATGTTTAATCAATGTGCATACCAGCATCCCAGAGTTGTAAAGCAAGAAGGGTAAGTTTAAGTTCTGCTAACAATGATCAGATGTGGCAGACACAAGAGAAGATGACAAGCTCATTTCCTCCACCCACAGTCAATACTAAAAGTGGAACAATGACCACTGTGGTAAACAAGGCATTTCTTCCATTTTTGCTTGCCAAACTTCTCTGCAGAAGGAGAATGCAAGTGTGGACTGCTGTATTAGATGTGCACAACCCTGGAAGTATCACATTATTTTAAGTATGTTGGCCAGGGCTAGGAGTTTGACAGAAAGGGAGTATTTGAATGGCTCTGCACTGACCACAGCTTATCATCTGCATGATTTACTTATGTAGTAACTACTTGCAGTAGTTTATGTTTCCACAGCAAAGCCAGACAAGGCAAGACCCACACTTACTAACAGAGCAGCTGGTCTTGGCAGGGGACAGAACAGACACAAGCAGTATCTGGAAAGAGGAATTTCCTTTGCCATTGGATCTGGCAAAAAGAAAGAAAAGACACAAGATGTACACCCCTGAGTCAGTCAGTGGAAGTAACCTGGAAGAAAGCAAGTGAAGAACTCAGTACCAATAGCACTTTGGGGCAGCAGAGACTGCATCACTTCTAAGTACTTAATGTGTTATCATGGAGCCAGAAAAGCAAAATAAAGCAAATAGTCTACCCCAAAAAATTACACAGAAGTACTGGTATTCAACTAAGTTTTTCTATACAAAGTAGAAGGGCCCAACAACAGTATTCAGATTAGGAATATAAGTGTAACAGCCAGTCTCCAGAGTCTACTTTCAGAAACATCTGTAGACTTTTTTCCTCCCTGGTGCATGATTCTGCACAAATACACAGCTCTTGGTTAAAGGCCAAAGATGACCTTGCACCCAAGACACCTCTGAATAGAAGGAAAGAAAGTTTAAGGACTCGGAACTGTAGTCTTCAAATTTCTAAAATTTCAGTTACAGTGGGAATGAGAAAAAGCTGTTTCCAAAGCGGCTTTGTCAACAGAAAAGCAGTAAAACTTATTAAAAAATATAAAAAATCCTTGACTATTTATCAGCATTGAAAACATTATGGGGTATGTTACCAACCAGTAAAAGCTATGAAACAGAACAAAGAATTGGGAAAATGAGTCTGTGGTTTCAAGTTTACTTTTTTCTTATTTGTTTTAGAAGTGTCCTCCCTTCCCAAGATGAGTTAGTTTTCAATTCTTCCAACCCTTCAATTCATTACTGTTTACCACATGCCCTCAAACTAGGGGAGGAGGAGAGGTGGGTAACAAATGCACAAACCCCAAGACACATATAAATGAAATCCAAAGGCCTCTCCTATTCATTGTATCCAAAAGTGTCCAGAGGGATAAGAATGAGAGAGATGAAGATATTGCCACCTCTGGATTACAAGTAGCACCAATTAACACATTTTCACAACAGAGGGATTTTCTTACCAAGGCTTTCTCAAATTGCTCATTCTGAACAATACCATTCAAATGTTAAGTTGCAGTGAAGAGAACATGCAAAACTACCCAAACTAGTGTTTCCAACAAGAAAGGAAAAAGAATTCCCATTATACTGCTGCCTTTTCTTCCTTTTATTTTTTTTTTAATTAGGCCTAGAGCATTAGCCTTATTTTTTCATTCCATGATCATCATGGATTTTGTCCCTGCTATTTCAACTTTAGAGATACATAAGCTATCATGGCAATATACAGATTATTCTTTTTATATTGCTTTTAGGTCCAAATTAGTTGACAGGCACTCCTCTGGACAAGAGCCTCTTTCTGTACTTGCTACACTATGAGGTGATGAGGCTGCTGGCAAGCAGGCTTCTAGCTGTAAAGCACATGCTTGTGTCACCACATGTTCTAGTTACCACATTAAAATGACCCATAATGGGTCTCCTGGAAAGACCAAGTAAAGCACATTTTCACACATCAAAATAAGATGAATGTGCAGGAATCATGTGCTCAACTATCTCGAGAAAAAGACTTTTCAGAAGAGGAGCAAAGCCCAATGCTGGTGTGTGGAGAAATGGAAAACCATGGACTGAAGAATCATCCCAGTTAAACACAGATACTCATTTGTGGATAAGGCAGCATAACATGCTCCCTAAAATGCTGGTTTGAGCCCTTCACATTTAATGCAACATTAGGCAGCAGATCCAACCAACCCAGTCTGCTGAACTGAACTTTCCCAGTATCCATTATGTTTTGGTACTGAATAAAGAAAGGCAAATATACGACAAATTTGCTTACAGAGTTTCACTTTTTTAATACATACTGTAACTGATTATTTCTTCCCTGTCTGCCCAAATACATTAGGGCTTTGGTTTGCATCAATAATTGCTTGAAACAATTCCTTTCCTTTAATTATTGCAGTAGGCAACCATAAAAAGAAGCTGTACAGAGCTGACATGGCCATTCGAGACACAAACATTGTACAAAGAAGATTATCCAAAGAAAGTTGAAGTCATAGTTAAAAATCTTAAACCAGTTAGCATCAGTGATTTCACTCAATAATGTTAAATATCATTCATATTTAGGAATAACTTCTTCCATTATACATGTCTACCAAGTTATCAGTCTTTAAAAATAATAATAATAATAATAATAATAATAATAATAATAATAATAATAATAATAATAAATGTCACAGGAGTATTGTGCACAGATTTACTTGCCATTGCATAGTCTAGAAGTTCTGACATTTAAGATTATTTGAGAGTAGAGCTCTCTGTATTTTGTCTGTATTTGCAATTTGAAATGAAAAAGCACATCCTGCCTGTTTAAATTATTCTCAGACAGGTTGCCCAAAAAGATGATTTTAAAGATGCCCAAATGTGTATCAGCCTAAGGCCATATTGTACTTGCTTTCAGTTTCAAAGACCTCCTTTCATCTCTGAAGAATGGAATGTTGTTTACTGCTCAGGATGTTTTGCCATGTTATCATGAATGTATTACAAATGTTCTGCTTCTTGAACTAGAGAGTGTTTGTCAAAACCATTCTTTATTCTACATGAGAAATCTTAAGCCTTTTATAAATCCTGCTCAAATATATTGGGACACTTAAAAACATTTAAATCTAAACATCCTTCTCAAGGATTGCTATCCTGCATAATTTCACAAAATAAAAAAAAAAAAAACAAAAAAAAGGTCTGCAGAGAAATGCTTTCCGGTAGCATGAAGCCTAGGAACTAGGCACTGGAATGTGAGCTTGCATGCAAGAAACAAAAATGGTTTCACTGTCAGAATTACTTTCACTTACTGCCCTTACAAATCAGTCTAGTATGGCAACCATATGAGAAGCTGTCTAAAATACAGCAGGTAAATTTGTGACAATGGAATGTTATCAAGGTTTATGGTCAGTTTTAGGCGTGTCGTGTCCACATTCTTTTAAAGTGGCAAAGTAAATAATGGATCACCAGCTTTCAACAACAACACTGTTATCTGTCTCACTCTGGCATAATCTCATGAAGCTTTTAATAAAGCAGACATACCACAGATGATGAGAAATAACTGAAAAGTACTTAACAGGCAGACTTGTTAAATATTCAGAAACAAATCCGGCAATAATTACAGAAAACCACTATGAAGAACAGGAATAGTTACCCGATAGAAGCTTGGGGGAAGATGAGAAAAGGATGGGGAAACTGTTCTTGTGCTAGACTGATTTTTTCAAGTCTTTCCAGTGGTATTAAAAAAAAAATAACCATACATTTAGCTTCATGTGAAAGTGCATTAAAAAACTTCAAAGAAGAGAAGAAAAGCTGCTCAAAAGCTGTGAACGCTGCTTTCTGCAGCTTGTTTAGAGAAAGATTGCTTCCCTTCACTTGTGGTTAACAGGGAGTATTCAAAGACCTAATTCTGTATCCATGTCAGGCAAAAAATAAGTTAAAAATTCACTGAAACAACTCTATCTCACCTGCTTAGCAAGGCCTCTTGTCACAGTCCAGATGAAGAAAAAACTACAGGACAGTTGCCACCACTGTCTCAGTTACAATGTAAATAACTGACTGGGGAAGGCCACCACAGCTTGGTTACCCTCCACTACAGATGGGAATTTCTCTGAGTCATCATTTCATTTAGTCCTTTACACACAGCACTCTTATGCACAGTCTTTCCTTTAACACACAATTACACACTCACATCAACTTTACCAGAAACAATCCTTTCAAGCACCTAACACACAAACTAGGTTTCTTACAGAATGCAACAAACCATTTGGTGTGAGAGAATTCACGCTTCTTCCTACAGGGAAAGATAAATGTAATTCAGTATGAAGATGTAACACCATGCAAGTCATCGCAAGCCAGGTCTGTACCTCGAGCCCAGATCCAACGTTCAATGAATCCAATGGTCTTTTCTTCCTTGGTCCAATGGCTGCCAAAGCTGTGAGGTTGGCTTCTCTTTGTTGCATCTGTGCTAATTCCAACTGTTGCATCTAATTCAAAAAGAAAACACCTACATTAATTATGATACATATTATGTTCAAGCTTCTTTTTAGAGCTGTTTCAGACAGCCCTGTAGCTCCTACAGAAACAGCATCTTTCCCCTCTTTCTGGTCACTTGTGACAAATTCCAGTACTCAGTCATGCTTGGAGCCCTATGGACAGCACTGTTTAAGTAACACCTTTTATGGAGACCATACTGTGGTACCAATACAGCCTTAACGCGAGCCTTGCAGCTGCTTCCTTACCTCATAAGGTTTGTTGTTTCTGGTTAACACAAAATCTTGGTCTGAACTGGTTTATGAAGCTGGATTAGTATTAAAAATCAAAGTTACCAGGTTATGTGACCTGGTTTTATTCTTATTTCAAAATCTCAATTCCTGACTGCACAAGCAAGAGACCAAATTTCCTCTATCACCTGAACTCAGCACTTAATATTGCCTTTGTGACTGAAACATTGTACTACCCAATTTAACAGGATGCTGCCAGTTGACTGCTAGTCTTTGTTTTCCCAGTACGTGTTTGAATGTTCAGGAACATCTGAAGCAAGGTAAAGATACACTGCACATTTTATTTTCACTCACCTCCAAAACTGCTGAATGCTAAGAAATCATTAGAAACAACCTTTATCTGGGTTGGGTAAACTTGGGATGGGATAGAAATCCACAGTAAAGAGCATTAAAAAAAAAAAAAAAAGTTTTATTCTTGTATTTTGAGATACATTCTATTCAATAATTATCAATGCCAGCTGCTCTGGAGCTCAACCCAGTCAAGTCTGCTGACAGACTTACTGTCTTAGATCAGCCACCTCACTAATATAACCACACTGCTTCCAGATCCACCAGCTGTCCAACTTGGAGCATGGGTGGAGAAGGAAGGCTTTCCAAACATAAACCTCTGGGTGATGTCAACCCTCAGATAGTCTGACCTGCAACTAGTATAGCTCTGTAGCCCATGTCCTCCCCATTCCCAGGACTTAGAAGATTGTTGAGATGGGGATTCTCTGCATGGATGTGTGTGCATGTCTTAAAAAAATTAAAGTACAACCATACTATGGGTAGGAAAGCATCGAAATCTCCTCCCCTCCCCATCATAAACCCAGTGAATTAGCTGGACTCCCTCACACAGTCAATACAGATATCTTGCTTGCCAAGCTTGCAACACTCTATGACTTTGCTTGCTTTTCAGCTCTCAGAGATCCCACTTGGAGAGAAAAGCAGCTGGTAACAACTGAGCTTGCTGTCCCTACATGGTGTAAGTCTCCTACTTGCTACCACTTAAATAGAGATGAATCCACAACAAAGAAATACTTTGGGGTTCAGGGGAAGTGTTTTGGAAAAGAGAGTTTTTGGCTAGGTGGTTTCTGGGGGGGGATGTTATTACAAGCCTTATTTTACATCATATTAGTAGACTTTAGTGATGCTGGGAGCTTCACATCAGGTACTGCAGCAACTAGGCTATTTAAATAAAAACTGTATCTCAGGGCAAGATTCCTAAAAGGACAATGTTCTCTGGAACACTCAAACTGCTCAAGATTTTTCAACAGAAATCATGGAAAGTGAGATTTTAACAAATATGTTGAGAATAAAGTTTTTTGGGGGTTTGTATGTTTCAGTTTTGAAAACAGCACTATTTGCAAGTCATCTTTGATCACCCAACATAGGCTTTTATTGTACTAGTACTTCTTCACACTGTAGTACTTCTTCAAAGCTAGATACCATCATTCACTTACCATACACACTATTCTTGCTTTTGTGTGCAGTGTACACAATTAAAACCTTATTTATAAAAATTCACTCAATTCAGTCAGCTTGTTTTTACCCAAATATAAAGGATTGCTTTCAAGAATACTTTGCAGACTATTAACTTTCAAAATACTAGTATTTTGCAATTGTCTGAGGTTAACTCTAGCTAGCTTAAGAAGCATAAAATGTTAAAGATAAATTTTCCTTTAATCTCATATATAGATTAAATCTCGTATCTTTATATTCAGTAACACACTCCAGCCAATCAGAGATAGGGGAAAGTGAAAATAAATTAAAAGAAAATTTGAAACTTCACAAACTCTGAAAGATTGAGGCAGAAGCAATAAAATACTCAGAAAAAACATTAAATCTAAGCAATAAAATGAACTAAATACCAAGAGGGCTTTGGGTTGGCATCAGCATGGGGTGGAGGGGATTGGGCAGGTTGAGGCTCTCATGGTGGAGCATCAGGATGCTGCTCAGGTTGAGGACTGGGCAGTGCCTTGGCACCATCACCATTTACCCCATGGAATTCTAGCGGACTAAGTGTGCTGCTGGCACAGACACACTGCAGGAGGGAGCAATGCTGCTGGAGGGCAGTGCTGGCAGAGGTAGCAAAGGAGAGGCTGACACTTGGGAGACTGTATAAAAAAGATGTGCTTTCTAGAAACAGAACTGATACATCTTCAACCAGGCAGTTCCCAAGACAATGCTGGAATCACACGTCATTACCAACATTTGCTCTCTCCAATACATTTTCCACCTCCTAGCTAGTCAAACGATTTCTCAAATCATAAAGAATCTCACCAGGGGTTTGGAGCAAAAGAAGAAAAAAAAAAATCATAGTCTTGTTGCATTCTACACATCTCAGGGATTTTTCTGAGAACATAATTAAGACAAATGAATTTAAACACTCAATTTCTATAATGGACTCAACAGATCCCCATTAAGTGGTATGGGCAGGCATCCAAATTACCCTGCTGAAGCCAGCAAAATCATCTTTTCATCAAGTTTTGTTCCATTAAAAATTGCAGATTAAATGTCTAAACATTGTGTGAGCAGTTAAAAGCACAGGACAAGGAGAAGACAGGCAGATAATGTCAAGGGATACCGGAGGATACTGGCTGGCTAACTACTGCCAGATTTTCCTAAACAAGATTAGGAAAGAGCAAGAGGTGACTATGTGGAGTCAAATCTTTCTTTAATGGTTAGTTTTGTAGCACGTAAGTTCAGGAAGAAAGATCATTGCATAAAGGGCAGTAAAAGTAGTATATACACTTTATTAAAATACAACATAGAGAAGCTGCATGGCTTCCCTTCTAGAGGTCAGTTTTATTAACATTGGTGTCTTTGACTACAATAGGACACAAAGAGAACTGTCACACCCAGGTGAAATCATACCATCATACTCATCTTGACAACAGATTGATCTTCCTTGAAGACCAAAGTGTGTGATGGTAATTCCAGAGGAGCAGGGGGGAGCTGCACCATACGTTGGACCCCCAAACTAGCAGGCTGCCCCTCAACCCGACCTACTTCATCTGCTGAAAGATGCTGCTCTTACATCACAACACAAGAACCCAACACATGCTCTATTCAAAATTCATTCCCCAACAAGCGCATTAAGAGGGGATGGGTTCCAGGCAAGTGGCAAACGAATATTCATGCTTCCTTCCCCCCCTTTCTGATTTCACATATGCTAAGAATTGCAGTACAAAGAGTTCTAAAAACCTGTGTATAAAGATCAAATTGCTATGAAAACGTCTCAGAACTTGTAAAATAGTCTTTGTTGCTGCTGGCCTTTTTAATAATAAAAATAGGGTTTAAAGTCTGGTCTTGCAGCAAGCAGGAATCTCTAGGGTGACACAATAACCATTTTAGTTAATCTGACCTGCAGCAGAAATCAGGAAATAAGGTACGTTTTAAAGTCCTTCCTTATAGTGAAATGGCATTTGCAGCATGGCTGTAATCACACAAAATGAAAGGTTTTAAAATTGACCTCTCTGTTCTTCACTCAATCCTCTGAGAAAAGTATTTTTTTCCTGCTCACAGAAACTCTCTCACGTCTCATACACCACATTTCAGAAAATACGCAAAATCTATTTTTACTGTTACACCAACGACATTTTTGAGGCACTTTAATATTAAAAAGAAGACAAGAAGTGGTTCAGCTATGAGATGCTGAAACTTTTACTTAAAGCAATACTGCAGATTGGTTTTAAACTCTTTTGGTAACGAAGTACATGATAATGTGGCTGCCTGCCTTATCAGAGCCTCAATAATGCAAGTAATGCAAATGTCAAGGCTTTCCCTAAAGAGAAAGAATCCCTTAAACACAACTGATGAAAAGTATACACTGCTACAAATAAAGTCAACTAATTCACAGCAGCTAATCCATGATGTGTACAGCAGAGGGTGGCTGTATTATCAAAGGTGGGGAAAAGAAGAGTGTTATCTAGCTGAATACAAGTTCACCTTGGAAAAAGACTAGATTAAAGTCTTCGTGTCTGGTCACAAAGTCCCCAGGACAGGATTCAGGTATTTGATATAAGCTTTCATAGAGGACAAAGTACATGAAACTTTTGCTCTCTAGATTTCTCAAAAAATGGCTTTACCAGGGAAGGTTTTTCTACAGGTAAAGAAGGATTTCTACAGGTAGAGATGAGATCACCCGTCTTAGCCAGGGCTCACAGAGCAGTAACAGAACTGAGGTTAAAGAAAAGCCAGACAGGCGGCCCTTGTCCAGCAGATGACATGCCAGCATCGTGCTGGCATGAGAAATTCATACCACTGTCTGCTTCTGCAGGCACTTCAATATACAAAGTACTAGGAAACAAATCTGAGGAGCAGAGAAAAGAAATCTCTCTTCATTTGAACGCTAGGAACTTATGCCTGGGGAAAAAAAAAAAGCCAAAAAATTGCCTTGGCATGCAATAACAAATAAATACAGCCCCATGGATGTAAATGAGCTCAGAAAAAATGCTGGCAAGACAGATGTGGCTAAACACCACAATTCTGGACTTGGTTATAATTAATATAAGAGAAAGACTTAAAAGTACATGTACAAGATACTGGGTTTAATATTAAGTAAAAAGTAGGGATGTCTCCACATATGACATTACAGGCAGATAGAGTACAGGACAGATTAAATAAATATTTAAACTAACAGAAGAACTGGCAGGAAAGGAAACCAGGGAAGGCTGAAGACAACTTAATGTATGCCTAAGGGTTATGTGTGCTATCCAGCAATAAGTACATCAGGAGTAATAAAAGCCCTAAAGTAGATGAACAAGAATTTTTATAAGACTTGTGGGGGGACGGGGAAAAAAAAGGAATATAGGCATACAAAAGAGACAGAAGCTCTCAACTCTATCAGCTTCCTCAATACAGAAACTAAACAATAAATTAACAAATAGTAAAAGTCAAAGTCAGTCAAAGAAACTGTGATCAAATTTCAATGTCTACCTTTTCTAGCTCACATCTGTGAAAGAGAAACCTCAGGACCTATCTCAGCCTTTTATTGCCCTTTACTGAGTATTTTTAAAGAACTAAATACCAAGGTACCTTTTTAATGGGTCCACTTTTCCTACTGAAATGACTTTTCTCTTTTTTGTATCCATTCTCTCTTTTTGACCAGCTTTTTCGAGCAAGGTTTCACTGGGTTTCATTATGTCCTCTGTTTAGTGCTTTGAAAGTTGTCTACTGCTCTCAGTCACTTCTCTCTTCATTGTCTTTGGAAGAAAGAACTGCAATTTTTTTCACATTCCCTTTAAGCATTTTAAGGAACTTGAGAAGAAAATGAAAAATAAACCTTAAAATCTGCTTTCAATCCCAAGCCTCTCACACTGGTTGTCATAAAGCTCAATGAGCATTACTGCCTCCAGCCTCTACCTTTCCTATACAAAATTTTCTGCCCTACAGGTTGAACACGGCTGAATAGCAGACTTCTCATATGGGGGACATTCTCTGAGGAAAACTGACACTTGGAGGCTGCATATTTAAACATTTACCATCCTCTCCTCTTGCCTATAATGCAATTTCTCTTCTTGCAATTGCTTCCTTTCAAACTGTTTTAATTAGCCATACAATTAGTTTCCACTGACTTTTCCCTCTGTTGTAATTTAGATTTAACAGCAGAAAGGCAGAATAGCATGCACTGGTTTGAAATGCAGCCCTGACTTAGAACACAGCTGTATTTAGTACTATAGATTTCTTTCAGGTTAATATCCCACATACCTGCTTCAGTGGCAGAACAAGCCCTACCATGGCAGTGTGCCCCATGACCAGGTGCTTTGCCTGTCTAAAAGGGTACAATTAAATATTCTGGAGAACAACAGAACATTTTTCCAGGATACCCATGAAGTAATCTACCCAAAGGAGGAGGGAAAAAAATTTGGTATTTTTAGTTATTTCCTAATATATAATTAACACTACACAAGGAAAAAATCCAGGGTACACAGTGACTTCCTGACCCCTTATTTTGCCCACTCTTGTTAAGAATTTCCTATGTGTTGGAGTGTGTATTTCCTTTTACCAGTTTTTGGGTTTTTTTTTTGTTTGTTTGCTTAACCATTATTGATACATTTCTGTGTTTTCTAGGACACTTGGAACATGATTTCCCCTGTGCAGTCCTATCAGTTTGCCTTACTTGGAGGCCCAGGGAAGAACTTGGGTGTCCAGCATCAAGCTCTCTGTGTGCCTTCAGACACTGCTTAGGCTAATTTTGCTGCAAGGACAAGAAATGGAGTACAGCACCCCACACCAATGCAACATATTCCACAGGTTTTGTTTCAGATTCTATCACTTAGGAGAAGACTGTTCAATGACCATCAGCAGGCTGGTTTGTCCATCTCATCATGCAGTCCACCCAACTCTTCTTGGCAGATAACTCTCTGGATCTTCGTTATCCTTTTCTTTTTGTATTTTCAGCCCTCAAGTTTCCTCTATTAGCAAATTTCTAATCCAAGGCCACACTTACAACCAGTTATATGTTCATTCTCTGTCTCTCAGACAAACTGAGAAAAGGCTATTTGCAAATCCAAGAGCACACTTAATGGAGTTTTGTAGGGGGGCTGTTTTTCACTAAAGATAGTTGTTACCATCTTTCAGGCAGATGGTTTTAGGATATTAGATGCAGTGTCTCAGCTGCTCTTTTCTTACATTCCTTCAAAACACCAGTACGAGTGTCACAAACAGGCATTTGGTTTGCTTTGTAGCTCGCCCAATAATCAAACACACTGTGGAATTTCTATTCCTGACTTTCTACAAGAGTTGCAGCACACCAAATCTCTGATGATTGCCTTTTGTAAGGCTACATTGCAGCTAATAAAATTTATGTCTCTTTGATTATCATGGCTTGTTGTTTTGTTTTTCAAAACATGCAGAAGCAGGTAAGAAACACTACAGAACAATAAAGATAATATAAACCAGGTAATTAAGAAGAAGCTCTTAGGCTGCCACTGAAGGCTCGTAAAAAAAAGCCAATTGAAAACAATGAGGTCCTGTTTTGTTTGCAGCAACCTGTACTTGCTTGAGAGGTTATGGTTAACTTCTGCTCTGTCACAAGAGTGGTCTTAAATAATTTGAACCATTGGGTCCAGAAGACTTGATAGAGAATGCGGCACAAGAGGAAAAAGAAAACAAACAGCTTGAAAATGTGAGCTGGAGATGGCAGAGCAAGCAGCAAAGAGTCAAGTTACAGTAACTCATTACCTGAGAGTGTGAGAGGAAATAAGACAGTCAGAACGTCATATGAAACAGGAAAAAAAGATGGTAACTGTTGAAAAGATACTACAGAACAACTAAAATTCAGTCATTACTATGTAAGACCAAGAATGCATGGAATCATGCTGACTCTTTGATGTTTTCTATAGGGGTTGTTTTGTCTCTACAAAAACCCTAGGGTTTGCCATTTTCCTCCCAGTCAGTTGATACTAAAGGTTATCAAATTTTCTCAGTATCTCATCTACTGCCATCTTCTATCTGTGTCAAAAAATGCAGGAGTGGATCAAGCAGGCAGGAACAAGGAGTGGGAAGATCTGTGCAGTCCCAAGTGAACAGAGCTGCTGAGAGAGCAAAGAAAGGGGCAGGAAGATCTGCTGTCCATCAGGTGCTTGTTCCACACACTCCTCCCCTAGCTCAAGATGCAGCTGCTCCCCTTTATGCATTGACAGATGCCACAAGGTGACACAAGGTAAGAGCAGGGATAGAGATGGCTACTATGGAAATAAGCAAAGATGCTCTCAGTAAAACACCTCTTTATCTGCTCAACCCCAAGCAGGTATCTTGCTCAGATACATTCTGAAAGGTCTGCCCAGACTCAGCCTTAAGCTTTCTGAAGCTGCAATACAAAAGCATTCACTTTTGAAGAGGATGGACAGGAATACAAAGAAACTGGGAAAAATTCCTTCACCAAAAGGGTTGTCAAGTGTTTCAACAGGCTGTCCTAGGAAGCAGCTTAGCCACCATCCTTGGAAGGATCTAAAAAATATTTAGATGTGGCACTTAGGAACACGGTTTAGTGATGGCCCAAGACTTGGCAGTGCTGGGTTAACAGTTGGGCTCGACGACCTTAGAGGTCTTTTCCAACCTAAACAATTCTAAGGGGTCAGAGATCATATTTACAATTATAGTACACACTGTTTAATACTGACATTTTTACAGGTCTTCTGGGATGAACTGTTCATATGGCTGGCTTGCACATTTGATAGTATCCTACATCTACTCAATTTAGGAAAGCTCATTTCAGGAAAGGGGAAGAAGCCACAGATAAACTGAAAATACAGCAACAAGAATCACATTCGCTGAACATTTTCTTTGTAACTGGAAGCACTGTAGAAAGCAGAACAGGAAATAGCAGAAACCACCTAAAAAAAGTCACGGTTTAATAGTGCAAACATCACGGACAATGAGAGGACTGCATCCTCTCAGCTTGAAGAGAGGCAGATAAAGCAGAATGAAAAACAGGGGTAATTTACCCAGACTGCAGGAACGCCACTGCACAAAGAGCTGGTCCGTGAGGAGAGCAAGGACAAAATTCTTGAGTGCACAAAGCAGCAGCTCAGGGCAAGCCTTGCAGCTGTCTCAGAAGGAATGTGCACTTTCCATAGGTATTAAAATCTGCTGAAACAGGTGAAAGAGGGAAATAAATACAGACTTAATTCATGGCAAGCTACATAGGCTAAGAATATAGGAAAGTAAATGACTAAGCATAGGGGAAGTTTGAGGCAATAGGTCATGCAAAAAGGGATGAAAAGGTCAAAGCAATTATGTATAGCCTTTTGGATAAAAGAATCCACTGCAGAGTCTCTGGATGTACTTCCAGCAATGTTAAGATGTTGCTTCCAGCTACTGGATGACAGCACATCCTGGATTTATAAGTATTCATTGTCAGGATGTACACCCTGCATTTTGGGAAACTTTGCTTTAGAACATGCTACAGTGCCATTACTCCACATCCTCTTCCTTCTCCCAGGGGGTCACTATCAACATACAAAAGACAGCTTTGAGGGAGGCAGGTCCATACTAATTCTTAAAGAACTATAAGCAGACAATCAGATCAGGCTTTCCAGCAGATGCTCAACTGCAGTGACCTGGAAAGGATCTGATTCCAGCTGACAGAGGTATCAAAGTTTCCAAGTCTGGTTCCTTAGGAGCAGACTATAACCACAGCGTGACAAGACAGACAGACAAGGGTAAGCCATTTCAAGCCTTCATCCAACTGTACACCATGCTTCTGTGTTACCAGTTTTAGTTTTGGGATGTTTGTTGATTTTTATTTTGCTCTTATTCCAGTCCTATTCATGCTTGCATTTTTTCAATGCAAATGTGTGCTGACCAGTTTTCTCCCAGACTGTCAATAAAGTGCTAATTTTTTCCAGCTGCATTTGCTCTCGTTTCCACTCAATCTTGAGATGGTCTCAGATGAAAAAGCACCACTGGCACAGAAGGTGGGCATCCCCATTCTCCATGTGAAGCTTGGAGAAGCTTCTGGCTGCCTCAGTCTCTGGAGAACAAAGCAGCAGGATAGAGGGCAAGTGAATACCAACACAAAGATCTGTGTTGCCCCAAGAGGCACATCTGCCTCCTCTTCTTTTGGTGGAGCAGTTGGAGACTGTCACTCTGGGAGCAGCACAGCATGGAGAAACACACAGGACAAAGAGTGATGTAGGTTGTGTTAGTCTGGCACAAGATGAGATGCACTAAAGGAGGGGAACTCAAGACATATTAGAACACCAAGCACTAAACTTCTCTGCTCTGTTGGCTCCTTTTTTTGTACACCATCATGCCATTTTTAAAAAGAGATCTCATGAAAAGTATCAGTGAATCTAATCTAACCTTCTTTGTGTTCTAAATACGCAATCCACAGAATAATTTTAATGATTTTACACATTATTGTTCAGAAAACAAGAGAAAATAAGCGGCATAAAATGAATTACTTCGCAGTCTTTATTAAAAGAAAGTACATCAAGAAAAGATCAGATGATGCAGAGGTAAAGTCACCTACAAAACAAGACAGATTAGCATCACACACTGATTGTTGATCCTGGTGGCACTAGAGGCAAACTGGGAAGAGCTTTAGGGCAACTTTGTACTCACAGATTGTAGCAATGAAGAAAGAGTTGTAAGCAGAAACAAAGAATGAAAAGATAGATAGTAAAGCAAGTTCCTTCTTTCTCATTTTACAAATTTCATCTACTATGGTGCAAATCCAGAGCATTGATTCAAATACTATTTTACTGGATTTCCATTTGTTTTGCCTGGGCTCCTACATTAATCCAAACAATAAGGGCCTTTAAAGCATTCATAAATAACCTGCTGCTGCTGGCACCTAGGAGCCAAGTGCAGCAATGTTAAGCAACAACAAATTTCATAGTTCAAGAGGCACAGTTAAGGAAAAAGGTTGCTCAGAAAATCACTCTCATTTAGCACAAAGATCCTTAAAAATTGCATGAAATCAGTCAAGTAACTATAGAAACCAATTTCTTCAGCTCTGTATCACACGTCTCACACCTCAATTGTCTTTATTATCGTCTGCTGTCAGATCCTTAATCAGAAATGTGAACAGGCTTGATGATTTATTCAGCAGGGACAAGAATCTGTAGGTCAAGTGAAAAATTTCACACACACATACACACGCACACACATCTTCAACCTTAGGTACTTTCATTTCATTCTGTTCCCAGTAGCTCTGGGGGCAACTCCAGTGAGATCCAATATTAAGGCTCAATTAAAATAAGCTCCAATTAGTGGAGCTTTTTTCTCTCAGGCTAGAAAAGTCAGGAAATGGATATTGGGAAATGTAAAAAGTCAGCTACTGAGAGGAGGCTGCAGACATAAATGAACTTATTTGTTGATTTCTACAGTTGCTATGCAGAGGCCTCTGGGAGTAAAAGCTTAACCAGTCTAAGCTATAAACTAAAACCCCTGCAGCTAAACATGAACTGTGTGAAACAAGGGCTCCATTCCAGAACAGAAAACTGCTGGGCCCAGAAAATTAAAAGCCAGAGGCATTTTCCATTTAAAACTAAATCCCAGTACCGCCTCCCAGCCAAAGAATTATAAGCAGTATCAGATTTACAAAACGAACAATTACCCTGGAAAAATGTAGCCTATTGTACAGTCCCAGATGCTAAATCTCAAAGTTTTTTTTTTTTTTTTTTTTTCTAATCCCACATTATATTCCTACCAAGTGTACTGCTGCAGTTTACAAAGGACTGTTCCGAGACAGGACTGAAACTGCAAAAATAAAATGTTAAAAAAAGAGAGCTCATAATTCATTGACCTCATTTGAAGCACTGCCCTTGCCTGTGGCAGTTCCTGTCCTTCCCCAAGGCCTCTGCAAATGGTATGCAGCAGCAAAATAAACCCTGACCTAATTGCCAGGACAGGGCTGCCAACCTTCTCTCAACACACAAAGGCAAGCATGGTAACTGGAAACTCCTACCTCTTTCGCTTTCTGCTTTAACCGCAGTTGCTCTGGATCTTCTTTATTGGAACGGCTCTACCAAAGGAAAAGGAAAAAGATTGAATAGAAATCACTGGCATCCAAACACCATCCTATCTGTTAAATATTTAATAAATGACAGTTTTCTCTGGTGACTGAAAGATTTAGCTCCAGGGGTGAATGCCTCAATCCAGACTGGCTTCCATCCCCCTCCATGCACATACGTGCACACCCCTCCTCATCTGGGCCGGCTGCCTCTGCTCTAGCCAGAGGCAAGATTAAGCTGAAAATGATGCTAACACTGTCAGTCAGGTCCAGTCTAGGCATGATGTTGTTCATGTCAGCAGCAGACACTTAAAAAGGACAGGAGGTATAGGAAAGAAAGGAGTTCTAGTCATGCAAGCACAACACTGTTTGTTCAACTCTAGATCAGGCTTCCACCCAAGTGGCTCCAGAATCTGGCTTGAAACAAAACCAAAAGAAAAGAATCAACAGAAGATGGTCAAGTCACAGCTGATGAAGCAACATCTACTGTTGTAGTTTTTTTTTTTCCCCGTCCTCTTCCTGAGGGGAAGTAAGAGAGAAGAAACTTGTTCTGTACTAGCAACAGTTCCATCAGGAGTTCATGGATGCTGTGGTACCAGCTCCAAGGCTAACCCTCTGAACTTGACTACAGAAAACAAATAAACCTGCAAGGGTGGTAGATCTCACCAGGCTTCTGTTTCAGAGGCAAAAAGAGATACAGGAAGGACATTTATAGATTTTTACTTCATTTTGACCAGTAGAAATAATCTCAAAAGAGTAGTTCACCCCACCAGACATTTCAAAGAACTCTTGTGGACTTTTAAAAAAATGTAAATAGGTTAAATCCTTTTCTGTATAGCCTCAATTGTCCTAAACATTATAGATTTCCAGTGACAGAATTAATGGTTACTATATTTAAAGCAGAAGTAGGAGAAACCTGAAGATGCTCACCAATCTAGAGGACATAACTACTTTCTTGGAAACCTAGAGTCTTACCTTGGCTGCTCGAAGCAACATTTCACGTTCCTCTTCATCTTTTCTCTGCTTTTCTAGGTGATCAAGCTTCTCAAGAAATCTCAGTTGTGCTCTGGTGTCACTACATATGATGTACTTATCACTCCCCTGAAACAAAGAACTTTGTTATAGACAACCAGGAGCTGATAAACCTAATGGGAACAATCTGAGAAGAACAAACTATTTTTCAAAGCTGAAAAGTGTGGGCTGTTTTCAGGTGGTAGGTAGTCATTTACACATCTCCTCTCCACTGAAGCATGTTTCCAGGTGCCTGTGACTAGTAAGAGGTTGTTGAACAAGTGACATTAACAACATCCAGTCTATGCTGACTATAATAACAGAAGTCTTCCTTAACCTTAGACTAAAGACATTTTGTTTTAAACCACCAACTTAATATCCAGTAAACATGTCAGGAAAGAAAAAGGAATTGTAAAGCAGCAGGGCATGATATATTTTCTCCTTCGAAGAGAAAAAAAATTAGAATTTGACATTATAAGTTTCTACTGCTTTGTGTTCTAGTTTCAGCCATTTAACTCACTAGTTGAAACAAGTATCACCTGGTATTTCCAAAAAAAATTATTTATGTATTGGAGGGGTGGTTTAGAACCAGTTATAATGAATCTTAGGTGTGAAGAAGGCGAAATATATTATATACAGTTTATTATAGCTTTAAGAATACATATTTTTGCCTCAGTGAATCTTTCAAGCCCCAGGATAGCTTATGTTGAAAGGTAAGCTAGGGAAGTCATCTGGTCCAGCCACCTGTACAAAGCTAGGCCAGTGAATACTAATGATTAGTTTTAGTCCAACAATCACTGGTCACACAGGCATTGAAACAGGACTGAGGTCCTTTTGGTCTCAAGAATACCAATCAGTAGTTTATTTTACATTCTATTTCTGCCCCCACTGGAAAGCCTGAGCTGACGTTTACTTTAGGCTCAGAAAGGCAGAGAAAGGAACGATCCAAAACATGGTCAACTGGCAATGAAAAGCTTGGTTTCACTACTCGGCTCTTCCAAAGACAGACTTCTTGAGCCATGTGTTGGCCAGATGGCAATTAGGCAACACAAGACAAGAAGCCCATTCTAGATGGCATGTCTGTGCCACCTGTTTGTACCACTTTTTAGTGCACGTCCTACAGCTGTCTTCTTTCTCTGTTACTTTGTGAACTTGGTTTTTTTTCCTAAGAAATTTATCCTGGGGAATTTATCAGCCAAAACCACTATGTACTTTCAGCGACTCTTCGTTCTATCTCACACCAGTCTCACATTGTAATGAAACAATTCTGACACACAACTATTCTAAAAGATGCACAGGATATTTTACAGCTGTATTTTAGGCAAGGTTATATGTTAAGTATATGGACTATCCGTGACTTCAGTTACTCAATTTTTAGTTTTCAAGGATACTATACTCAGACTCTTCTCACACCCAGTTGTGCACCATGAAAAGACAGAAGGAAATAAAAGTTTTCTTGTGGAGCACTGTTGTCTCCTGATCTGAGTTTTCACAACTGAGTCAGAGCATGAAATCAATCCCTTTTCTGGTATTACGTCTGGTCCTTTTCAATGAGCCACCTCATTGTCATGTATTGCCAACTGTGGCTCAAAACACATCATATGCTGCAACCAGAGACTTTCCCAAGCAGCATCTGTGGCTCTGCAAGAAAGTCCAACAAACCTTTTCCCCTCCACTTCTATCACTGCTCAAGTCTTTTTTAACCGCTCCCCACAAAGCATAAGCTATTTCTCAGTCACTCTCAGTACATCAGTACAACTTGTTTTGAAGCAGCAGTTTATAATAATCCACCACCATGCCACAATCCTTTTAAAAGGACAAAGAAGAAAGCTGTAGTACCAGAAGATCATTTTTTCCAAAGTTTAGAAGTGTTTTGCTTTAGAATAGCCAGATATTTACACATTTTAAGACAAATCCACAACCCTGTACCAACCAGCAATGTAAGTCTCTCAAGCAGAAGCTCCCCAATGCACTACCATGAGCTTACATGGGACAAGAAATAGGTGCATCCATAACAGTATATTCAGCTCATCACATGTTTTCAGATAGCTTATTTCAGGAATTTCTAAAAGAGGAACATCTGCAGTTATATTTTTTTCCCACTCAATGAACTTCTCTGTGGTCAATTAGCAGGGAATTGCTGAGACAGAAAACATTACATTGTACCCCTGTTCATGACTTGTAGCCAGTGCTGTTATGATGAAGCATTAGCACCCACATCCTATGGCCAGACAGATAATGCAGTTTAGTGTTGTGGCATTTCAGTGCTACTGCATGAGGGGAAAATGTTTTCATGGAGCATCATTTATAGCTCAGCACCACACCATGCCTCTCAGAGCCATGAGCTCAGCGCCTCCAACCACAGGAGCATGGCAGCTGTTTCATGCTGGGATGAATCCACATAAAAACCCCTTTCCCTTTATGGTCTTCCAAAAGCTCTATAAGAGCGCTGCAACAAGAGCTGCATCACAGAAAGGAGCTCCCAACTGTCTGAAAGGCTGTTCCTACTTCACATAAAGAGACCACCATCATAGCTTTATCCCAATTAAGTCAGTGACTTCCAATTATAATTTCTTTTCTTAAATTTAACAAAAAAAGGACAAAAGTTGACAAGTCTACATGATGGCATAGCATGAAGCCTTTTACCCTGCCAATTCACTCTCTCTGCAGGGCTATGTATCAGATAAAAGCTGCTAGGCATGAACTGAGCAAACCCATGAGGAAGAAGAGTTTCCTGAGTATGATCCCATGAATTACTGGCCTTTTTACACCAGCTCCTACCCTAACAATAGTTACTTTGGTTTCACCACAGCTACCCCTATTACTGTCTTTTTGTAATGAAGATAGGCCAGTATAAAGGCCCTTATGGAGCAACCACCCACCCCTCCTGGAAAGACTCTGGGAATTTATCTGACATAGACACAGCCCACATTGTGTAGGGGTACCAATCAAAAGCCAAGAGGGAAAAGAGAACAGGGGGTAAGCACCAGGGCAGATGGAATACAGGGCTGTATAAATACCTATATTAATACATAAGGGGACTCCAGCACCCTGCAGTGTTCTCTTCTTGAACTTAAGACTTCTAAAAGCCTGTCAGCATCTCTCACCACAACACTGCTCACAAGGGTAATCCTGTAGGACACTCCTCTGTCGCGTAATACCATCTTCCTAACAAAAGAGGGTATCTGTGCCTCTAAGATTACTGTGCCCGTTACTTTTGATTTTTTTGTTTGTTTTGCTTTTGAGAAAAGAGGAAAAGAAAGCCAGCTTATTGCAATCTTATAATCTTATCACTGCTTCTGGCAATTCAATCAGACAAAAACCTGTTTTTCTATTGCTTTATTTCAATGGGAAAGAAACTAGCCCTATCCAGCCTACTGTCCAAAACCATTTTCTTCTGTTCTTGGTGTCTGCCATCCACTATGCCCTACTGGTTGCTCTGAACTTAGGTTCCTCCTCACTTTTGCTCACAAGCTCAATTGTACCTCCCACTTTGGAGAAAACAACATACAACAAGTGCAGATTTCTGAAGTACAAAACTCTGTACTTGTTCTGTATTGACTTTCTTTTCTATTACATCTTCTTCTGGCAAGGAACAGAATACTCCTAGTGCTCCAGAAAACACCACAAATACTCAGAAGTTTCCCAATAGTTGCTCCTCTTTACTATTGCTGCTCCAGTGCTGAAAAGCCTATAAAAAGTGTTCAGTACAAAAATAACTCCTATTCCATCAGTTGGTTGCTCTTGTTAAATTTCATTAAGTATAAAGTTCTTGTAAAAAAACTTAACCTGAACAAACAGGAAACTAAGAATTGACAGATACATTCACTTCTCACTTCTTTTTTTTCTAAAACAGCTTCACATTGAGAGATGTAAGGATTAGTATCTTGCTATTGAATGACAAAAGAAAAAAAGAAAGAGCTGGTTTGGCCAGTAAATGATCACTTCCCCTTTGCACCATACAAGCAATCTTAAGGGATACTAGCTCACTGGGACACAATATACTTATATTGAATGAAGCTAAAAAAAAGATTTAAGATGAAAAAAAAAAAATCTTGAGATGAAAAGGGCCCCTGCCTTCACAGAGAACTTTCTAAAAGTAAAAGAATCAATTCAGTTTCCCAAGGCTTTTTACTGAGCCAATACTGACTACAATTCCACCAACAGTAAATGCATAAGCAAAACACAAGTCCCTAAATCAACCCACCATCAAGGGCATTCAAAATCAGCTTTCCATTTACCATGTAAGAGACTTTGTATAACAGCCACCACTGCTATGGAAGAGAAGAAAAATATGCATTTAGTCTTATGATGGATTTTAAGAGCACTTGCCCAACAAATCAAATGGAACAGTTATATGCTGGGCTAGGCACAGCTAAAACCAGCCTTTGGTAGATACCGAGAACACAAATGTTGCCTGTGATGTGCCCACACTTGGAAGAGGTTTACCTTCAAGGCTGCAAAGCAGGAAAACTTTGTGCAAAACTTGCTAATGATTTCCTTTACCTTGTGGGTTGATACTCTGTGCTGAGCAATTACAGTTAGTTTTTCCAGGAGCCCTCGTAATCTTTCCTGTGTAGCGTGGGAGATCAAGTTCACAACATCAGAGTTAAGTTCCATAATGTCATGCCTTTTACCTGTGGAAGCAGAGAAAATCCATTACGTGTTTTAGTAGTAGCTGATAATTGAAATAATTAGCACAGCAGGTATTCTGTTCCCCCTGGAAGTCATACCCATTATGAATAAAGGTTTGGAGATTATGATTTTCCTGGTAAAGTCACAACTTCAAAGATCTTAGACATTACATTAATAAAACTTAGCCCGGAGCTTCAGAAAATATAGACATTGTTTCACTTAGCCTCCAGAACCACTCTCCTTGCAAGGTCATTTATAGGACAAAGTTAATAAGAACACAAATCAAGCCTCATGTTCAGGGAGGGGGAGAAGCGGTAGCTGTAGAAATTAGTGCCATATTCTGTTAATTCCAGTAATTAAAAAAATACAGAATTACATTTTGCCCTGCTTGACACCGTGCTTGTTAACAACTCATGACATTTATTTGACGAGCAGGAATGGGTTTTGCAGCGCACTCCAGGCACAGAGACCCTCCGAACTGCCCGGACGGACCGACACGGGGCAGACAGAGCCACAGCCGCCGCTCGGACAGCGCGGATTCCAGCCCGGCCAGGCGGGGTCATCCCGCCGCCACCTTCGACCTTTCCTCCCGGCTGCCGCTCCATCTCCGCGTCTCAGCAGCTGCGACCGAGGCTGGTGACAGCTCCAGGCAAGGCTGTGCTGGCCCTGCACCCAGAGCCGGGCATCACCTCTGCGACCTTCCCGCGGCTGCAGGCTGCCGACGGAGAAGCCTTCCCATGGCTGACACCATCCATCACTCAGCGCGGCTCCGTCCAGACACCTGGGCGGCAGCGGCTGCTCCCTGGCAGGCACGGCAGGCAGCACTTCCACATGCCTCATACGCTGCACCTGTCAGAAGCACTTTTCCTTGCCCTACGCTGCATTTACAGCAGCTGTAATACTTTATGATGCAATATACAGCACGCCTTCAAAACCCATTTCAGTATTTACTGCCAAGTGAAGTGTTAAGAATGGATAAACAGCGCACTGTAAAAAAACTAATCACCTACTTCATTTGCTTTCACTACTGTAACTGAAAATGAATGACAATCTCACAAGGCAGGGAGAACCTAGAATGTTTTCCCAGATACAATTAAAGCATTCCCCTGTTTGATCAGTAAGCACTGGCCTGTAACTTAACTGAGTGCAAAGCTCATTTTGCTCAAGCACCTTTCAACACTGCCTCTGCAGCTTCTCATTAGACTATCAGATTACTGAAACACCAACTCAAAGACAAAATAAAATCCCCCCCAAACCTTAAGATCTCCCTACACACACACTTCTCAATCCAAAGATGGCTCTGTTCAAAAGCAGACATGTTAACTTTCTGAATTGCTCTACTCCCTGGCAGCATTCCTTTCCTTGCAAACAAGCACTTATCATTTATGACATGAATTATTGATTTTGCTATTATTATTATCATCATCATCAATTTGGAACAACTACCATTCTAGCTATGAAACAGCCAGGCTTCTATTTTCCATCTTTCAACACATTATCTTTACACCCACAACCTGCAAATTATTCTAGAAATACTCTCTCTGTTTTTGCAGAGCTCTTTATTTTTCCTTAGACCCACTTCTGACGAATGACTGATTAATCTTCTACTGAACTTTGAGAACACCTTCTAGGCACCAGGTCTGATGTGCACTTTCCCTTTGCCACTAGTAACACAGCATTTGCTATGCTCCATACAGCTCAAGATGACACATCTGGCTGACTGGGGCAGGAGCCCCAAGGTCACAGGTAGCACTTCCAGGTTACGTGCTTGTCACAGGCTAGCTGCTCACCCTGGACTGAGAACCAGTTGTGTGTGGAAACAGAAAGACTTTGTGAACACGTGGTTAAGCCACTGTGACAGAATTGTGACTGCACGTTCAGGCTTTCCTGGATGCTCAGCTGTAAAACTCAGTGTTCCAGTGCAGCAAGTACCAGGCAGAGGGCAGGAGCAAGGAGCTGAGCAACATGCATAGAGCTTGCTGTTGGCAGCAGTGGCACCAACAAGTGAGCTGCTACACAACTGCATGCTCCCTGCTCTGACATAATACAACATTGCGAAGCAATACTTATTATTTTTGCTCAAAAGGTAACAGCTGAAATGATATCTACACTAGAAACTTCCTGTAACACAGGCATTTAATGTACATTCCACAGTATTATTCATTATACAGACAAACAGCTTCGATATCTCTTTTGTATAAAATTAACAGAAGTTTTTACCATGGAGGGAGTCATAAACAAAGCTCTGCTCTGTGTGTACTGGAAGTTTGAAACTTCTTCCTGATGTTAGCCAATAGAGTACATATTCCTGAACAGGCTGAGGAATGCAAAATCTGTTAGAGAAGTGTAACACATCAAGTTAGAAGCTGCTGAGACAGAAAAGCACATTTAAATGTTTTGACTCTAGCACCTTTATGGTTGTTAAGTGTTGCATTAGGTTTAAGAGTAAGAAAGTTGCTCGCTTCTCACATTTTAAAGTGGCATCAATTTCTCTTTTCTGGATGTGCTTCAGACTGTTTCTGTGTAAAGAAAACCTTAAAGGACAGTTGTTTTCTAGAAGGGGAAGTGAAAACTCAGTATTGTTTGGTAGAAATACATGAACTTAGATGGTAGATCACCATAGTTCCAGGTCATTCTTCAAAGATTGGAGGCTGGCTGATGAAAGAGGCAAGGAAACACTACATCCATACATATCTGCTATGTGTGCTTTGTTCTCACCTATGTTCAAGATCTTACTCTGAAGAGCTTCCAAAGACAGAAATGGTTCATCTGTGCAAGAATGAATCACTGTACCAATGAGCTCAGAGTTTGTTGCCAAAATGCAGGCATTCTCCTCACTGAGGTTAACCCCAGCCATAGAAGTCACATCATTTAGGTCATCTTCATCTCTACAAAAGAGGAGACCAACATTTTATGCTTTGTTCAGAATAAACACAAAGAAAAAGTCTCAACTATCAACAAGCAACCACATTCACATATCCTGTACACAACAGATGCTCAGCGTGGGTGTGGATAGGGAGCTCCTAAAAGCTCTCACACTTCTGCAAGGTGCCTCTGAAACATTAATTTGGCTAATGCCTCAGTTGCTAGGCATGCAAATCCTTTATATGAAACTGAAATTTTGAGCCAGCTTGGAAACCTAGGACTGAGTTAAACCCAGATTAAAAGTTCCCACAATCCCTAACCCTGCACCACCACTCTTGCAGCCTGAAATCTGTTCTAAAACTAATTCACCAGGTAGAACCAAGTGTGGAATGAAGTTGAGTGTTGACTCATTGGACTATAAACAAGCCCATTTTCTAACCAAGATGCATATCTTGCAAACTGAGGCTTAAAGCACAGGCTTATTAGCACAGACATGATCTTCAGTTTTCTTTAGTGAATTTCCTTAAAACACAGGATACAAACACTCCTTGATTACATACTAGAACCAATCCAGACCTTGTACTTTGGATCAGTCCTACCATACTTTATGTACATATCAGGGAAGATGCCACTGCCTCTGAAGCACCATGCCAGAGCTCTAGCTGGTGACGCCATTAGCTGGATTCTCATGTAGCAGCTTTGGACTATATGTTCAAAATAAAAACTCAATTAGGGTGCACATCACTCAGACTAGCTATAATAACCTGTGTGGTTCAGCCTGATTTTTTTTTAGAGATCATTTAAGTTAAAATACTGAATGAATCTTACATGGAAAAAGTTTCTGCACTACTTTGGCAGTGAAACAATCCAAGTTTTTAATCAAATGAGTTCAAACTATCAAGAGTAAGCATTTTTACTTCACAATGTGACAAAGGCCCTAATGGTGGCTTCAGGGATTTAGGATCAATCCAAACCAGACATCCATAGTATTAGGACAGATAAGTAAAATCATGCATTAAGTGAAATCACTCAATCTGAACGTCTTTTTATTTGGAAAGCACAGAAAACAAAACCCCTCTTGAAAAGTATTCTCTAGCTAGGTTTGATAAAGTTTACCTTCAGAAAACATTGTGTGGCCTCAAATAACTCTTGAACAAGGGGTTAGCCAGAAATTTGCCATTCTAAGGTGAAATGATATTTCTTGGAGGCTATCCTTTGACTGACTACAAGCAAAAGCTAAAGTTATTAGAACATGAGTTGGGGTTGAGGTTAAGCAATACTCAAAAGACCCAATGAAATGTTAGGATATTTTTCTTAAAACTATAGATGCATTTTCTCCTTTGGGTTTCAGTATGTTTCTATGGCACAATTCTTCTGCAAACTTCCAGTGAGATACCCAGCCAGAAAAGGAGCCCAGCCTTGAGTCCAGCCTTCTTCTACCCTTCCTTCCATTCGTGTGTCCTCATTGCTAGCAGTTCCTATGTGTGTGTGTTCAGGGAAAAGGAGACCCAATAGATTCTCAAACCAGCTCCAGCTCTTTATGTGTAACTAGACACAACAGCTTCCCAACCAGGCCTGTGCCCCAAATCCACCATGCTAAGAAAAGTGTTAAGTCCCAGGACTGTCAGAACAGTTAGATGTCCACAGCTACAATTTAAAGCTGAAGCCAAGAGTGCCAGAACAGCTTCCCTCCTCCTACCCCTTCTCAACCAGCAGCTGAGCAGCTCCAAGTGTATACTGAGGCTCTATCAGCCTAACAGAGACCCTGAACTTTGAACAAGCGTGTCAATGAAGCTTCATGGGATGATAATTGAGTGCTAACTGATCTTCACAAGTACATTCCAGTTTCCTCTTCTCAGTGACCACTACAGAGAAGTCTTTGCTGATGGCAGAGACAAGAATCCCACTGAAGCACACTGACTGCCACAGATCTGCTGACAAAATCAGCACAACCAGCACCAGGAACACACATCACAAGCTATCGGTGCTGGAACCTGACATTACTCCAGTGGAACTGTTTATGGAATCCCAGGAAGGATGCTTGCACTCCAGGTACAACTGCATAGCATGCAGTTTCAGAAAATCTTTTTCACTTTTAATCTGGCCTCTTACTCAAAATACTCAGTCAAAGAACAGATAAACTTCTATCATGTATATCTATCAATTTTTCTACATAGAGAAGTATCATTTCTTTATAACCTGCCTTTACCAGGTTACTATTTTCTTGATTATTTCCATGGACACAGTCTCTCTAGTGTGTACAAGCATGCAAGTGTTTATATGCAAGCAGACATCTCTACCTGTACTGCTCTTCAGCACCAATTCTAACTTTTTCACTGTGAGACATAAGTCTGCATTAAGCCAAGCTTTGATGAAATATATGAAAACACTCTTGCACTTAATTTCTTAATCCTAAGAAATTATCACTATATTCCTTAAAAAAGTACTCACTAAAGATTAATGGAAATTTCAGAAGCCACGGTAAGTTCATACTTTTTACTACATACTTTTACTACTTTTAATGTACTCTTTTTTCTTTGTTCAAACAAACTTCAATAATTAAAGTAAGGTATCATGTACTTTGAGTAAGCTGTAGAAATCATTCTACTAAGATGATAAATTTAAAATGTTACAGAGTGTACATGAAGGTGTTTCTGATGGATATTGACTTGCTTTCACTTTCAGCAATCCCTCCACAAAGCCCGTTTTCTGCACCACTTCCTTTAATGCTCTTTACATTTGATCATGTCACACTCAGAAATGAACAGGAAAGACTCACCCAGCTGTTATAAGCCTCCAGTGATTTAAGCTTACTAGGACAAGGAGGAAAACAGAACCCGGGAGTTCTGAGCGATACAGAGCACGAAGTCAGTTTGACATTTATACTGGATATTGGCTGCAAAAGAAGCCCGAGCAAGGCTGATGCACCTCACAGCTATGGATTTGCCTGCTGCCTGAAAAGTGAGTCTGTGGCACCCTCTGGTGTCTGACGACCGCACTTGTCTTCTGAATCCCCCTTTCTTTATTCCATTTCATCCAAGAGTCAAAGGGAAAACTAGAAAGACACACTGAACCCAAACCTCTGTGCAGCATCCCTGACAACTACACAGGCCAGAACAATTCCAGCCAAGCCAGCAAGTTGCATGTGGTTTGGAGAACAAAGAGAATAAATTCAAAACAAACATCTGAAGATAAAATATGTGATTTATTTTTTTTCCAGAGTGCTCTAGCATATACTTTACAGAAATGTGTAAGTCAGTTTACAAAAGACTTGATTTTTTAAAAACAGACTATTTCTTGACATGCCATGGTGCAATGTCCATGCTTAGCTGAAACTACATCTAGAATTTTGGAATGCTTTGTGTTTTATTGCGTTTTTTCCTGTTTGCTTGCTTGGGGGGCAGGAAATCACCACTCTTTCTACTGCTTATCTCAGGCAACCTACAGCAGCGTGTTAAAGAGCAGACAAGGTCAAATTGCAGCCAATTACTACAGCTTAGTGAGTAGAATGTCCTCAAATCCTAAGCTAGCCTAGTCACACAAAGGCAGAGGGAGTCAGGCTGCATGACACACTGCAATGAGAGTGCACAGTAGGAGCACTCTCTCTAGTGCCACATGGATCCCATCAATTACAAGACACACCTTCTGCTTGCAACAAATTTCATCACAAAATCTGAAAACAGGCCATGGTGCCTCTGCCTCACACAAAATCAGCAGTTGATTGATCATAGGTAAGAAAGTTTGATTATAGCAGTGAATAGAAGAAACATCAAGGGTGTATCCAAATAGAAGTTCTTCAGAGACAAGAGACTCTACAAAGTAAATTTAGGGTGAGTAAGAGATTTCCTATCTAAATTCTCATGGACTTATGCTACTTTGAAGATCACAGTCCAAAAGCAAGAAGAGAAATCTCTATTGAATCACATTGTAAAAGCAGTTTTTTCCCTACACTATGAATTTAACAATTCAGGGAACAACTTCCAAGAATTCAAATTTGTCATGTAAGACAGCTAATATATTCCATTTGGAAGATAACAATTTTTTTTTTCTTTTTCGGGTATAAGTTTGTTTATTGTTGCTTTTCTTATTACGATATTTATGACAGGTTTTTTTTTTAAACATCACCACCCAAAATTACATCCCACATTACTTTCTAAAGAATATTTTATAAGACCTTAAGACAGATGAACAGAGCTATTGCTTTAATATAAGCTTTTCATTTCAGCTTCTGGGAACCACTGTTTTTAAGTGTTCACTGTATACTGTATGATACTGTAAACAGCAGCAGCTTTCTGTCTATACCAGTGCATTCAAAGCTGCAGCTTTCAACAGATGATAAATCAACTGGTCAACAAGACAGAGGTGTCATCATGTCTGCTTTCTTCCCTTGGAAGAGCAATGTCAAACCTGCCCCGAAGCGGTGAGACTAATAAAGCTTATGGCAGTCTGTACCTCTGTTCCAATATCACACTTCATAGCTGCAAAAATAATTTCTGCTTTTGAAAAGTTAATCAGTTGCTAGAACCAAAAGCTTTAAGCACTCTTGCAATCTAAAGGCCTAGAGAATATGTTAGAAATCATGCTTAGAGATGTAGTCAAAGACTTTCACCCGCAGACACAGAAACAAGGAGCTAATAAAAGGTTCTGAAATGCAGCACAGAGCTTTAGACAGGCTACAAGCCAGTCCAAGTAACAGTTCAATGCTATCAGACTATATGCAAAAAACAGACTATATGCAAAAAATTGCTATAGTCCTGTTGACAGACTTTACTACAAGATAACTAGATTAGTAATTGTATTCATAGAATGGAAAACATGTTAGTGAAAAACTGACACAAAACCCAACCTCACCAGGACAGTTTTCTTACACTAAGAGTAATTAACATCTGTGTAGAAGTTTTAAGGTTACCCATTGCCCATGAATATTGTGATGTGAAAAATATCTATCAGAAAAAGCTTCTAAAGAAAGTTGCTACTATTTGGGCTCCATTCCCACCTCTATACTTGTTTCTTCCTTTTGTTTCTTTCTATACTTAACTTCTGATATTGTTCATTTTTACCTGAAGGATGTTGCTCCATTCTCTTTCATTTTCACTTTTTGAAAAGGAGATGCTTGAAGCGACAGAATTTTATTTCTTGGCAAGGTAATTTGCTTCAGAATGGAACCTAAAACAAAACAAAGAACATGCTATAACAGAAAGTAAAATGCTAAGACAACTGTTTAGTTAGTTCACTCTTCTAGGTAAGGCTACTGCAGACTCAGTAACAACTAATTGGGTCTATCTGAAGACCAGACACTCTAAAATCTTACATTCTGCAAGTTCTGTATGGCCCAAAGCCTCACACACTCTCAGCAAACACACTCCCTTCTGTGCTGACCAGGGAAATGTTTCAGTGAAAACTGACTGCCTGAGAGAAACTCTTATTGTGCATCAACCTGAACCTGTTGAAAGAAAAGAACAAGGCCTCATGAAACAACTCTCAAAACCATCAGCTTAGAGGAAGTTCACTGCAAGGAGCTCAGTCACAGTATTTTAACAAGTACAAATATTTGATTGATGTGCTCTTAACAAGTGCCAGAAGTAGATGTGACATTGATTTTCTCATCAGAGCTACAGACAATAAAGATGTTCAACTTAATGCACAGAGCTGGTTGCTCCCGACAGACAGCCACCCTCTTGCATTCCTACAATCTACCAACAGCCTGCACTTACTTCTACACCTCAGCAGTACTCCCCCTTCTCCATGAAAGAGGTTCCTGCACTTTACCTGCAGGAAACTGGTTGGTTTGAACAAGTGTATTCAGCGGCATCTTCTTCTCAGCAGATGTCTGTAGGGTGAGCACCGAGGGCTGTGGGAGCGTGGATACTTGCTTGACAATGGTTCCCGATGGTTGCTGGACTACCTGGAAGTGGAATATCCAATATCAACAGTGAGAAGAGCTAAAAATACAGAGAAGTAAACAGCATCAATGTTTCCATTTAGCCAGAAGTGCCACTGGGCAGGTATGCTTGTCTAGTTTTCAGTTTAAAGCAAACAGCATGCTCAGAAAAGACCTTTTTTTTTTTGAACTTCATGTCAAGAAATCTTAACAAGTGGTAGTGAGCTTTAAGCTCATTCAGTGAGCTCTAACAGACACTTCACCCCTGGTCTCTACTGATGAGACTGTCAGACAAGTTTCACTAATTATCACACAAGCCATTACAATGAGAGGCTTTCCTCTACGTAAGTCTCGCTCAGCAGGCTAACTATTAGAGTGAGTCTGCCAGTAACTTCAAAAGGGTAGGTATCACAAACACCTAGTCAAAAAGGGAGAACACCAAAACAACTGAAGTCTTGCACAAAATACTGTACCTGCTAAGAATTAAAGAGTACATGCCATAAAATACGGATGTGTTTTTGGAATTGCAACGTCAGTTGTAAATTGAGACGCTGAGTTTCAAAGTGTTAAGCTAAAATACACTAAACAGTTGCCAGGAACATGAAGTACTAAATAGCAACACCTATAGCAAGTAAAGCCTCTACACAAAGACATGAGTACACAGCTGAAGGGTAAAAAGGAAGGCAGTTCATAGTTTTGTTTAAAGAGACTCTTCAAAGAAACAAAACCAGATAGCAGGATGTCATCACAACACAGACCTACAGGCACAGCCCGTAAATGCTAATCCTTCCTCTTCAGGGGTAGCTATTAAAATGCAAGAAAGTAATAAAATTGCAGCACCCCTAAAAATCTCACTTCTAAGCCTCCTAGCTAGCACAATGTGGGCTTCAGCTTTGATACTTGTTTTAAAAAGTTCTTGATTACAGGCAGTAGAAAAAAGTTACTTCACCAAAGCATAAAATCAACATCTTCAGACTGAATCCTACTTTTTTAGCAGCAAAAAACTAACAAAGAAAATGTCAGGGTCAAGAAGCCATTTTCCTCCTCTACATCTTTTATTCTTACTTCAGAATGTCTAAAGAGTGCTTGTACAGTGAGACTGCACAAGTGTAATTAAAGAATTGACATTTACAATACTTCAGAAATTAAGCTCTGTCCTGTCATCTAACTTTTCCCCTATTAATAAATATCATCAACATAAGCATCACACACTCACAAAAAGAGGTACTTTGTGTATCAAAGAGTCAAGATAGCCTCTCAACCATCTCTGAACTGGCAGCACTAAGGCTTGGTGTAGCAGCAGTAATAGAATAACTGATCTGAAAGTGGTATCTGAAAACCTGACAGACAGTTAACATTAAGATCTAGAGGAGGAAAGAACTACAGGAATACAGGGACAGACTGCAGACACAGATGAGGCTCACATACACAGCACTTCCTCATGGAGCAGAACAGATGCTAACATTTACTTCTGTGTGTTTTTCCCAAAGCTCCATTTGATCTCTCAAAAAGATCTGGCTTCCAAAACCCCAAGTTGTGAATAACGTTAGCAGCATCTTTTGTGAGTTCAGGCAATTAATGAGGAGCCAACCAGCTTGGCCATACTACTCACAGGCTCCACTACCACTAACACCTAGAGATCCTCCTTACCACCAGGAAGAATGATGCTTCACCTTCAGCATGCAAAACACTGGAGCAGCACAGGAGGAAACATAAGCATTCCAGACTGAGGTACAGCAGACAAAAGAACAGAGACAGCAATGTTACAACAATGGTCTAAATGGAGACTGGGATTTAAGTCAAGTAACCAAGGAGGCTACATTGCCAAGAAACATAGAGGATGTGCTGGCAGTAGAGCTCATTTTCTGTTTGCCATTCTAGCTCTAGACTAACAAAAGCTGGAAGTCCTTGAGAGTTGCAATGGGAGAGAAAAACAATACTGGAAATTTCAACAAGGATCCAATGCCAGAACAAAGCATTACCAACATCGGTAATATCTGTGAGAATATCCTTTCTTCAGGTTAGCAGCAAGAAATAATAAAGGGACTGTTCCTTTGTGCCCTGTTAAGCAGGCTGACACAGACATCAGAATAAAAGTACTGATGTTTGTAAGTTAAAAAAAAAAGCAACACAACATTCAGCTGACAATGAAGAGACATCTGCATGAAAGAGACTTTGATTAGCTTCACTGTTTTACGTTCATAAAACAAAGTTTGGAGATCAGCAGAGGGATGCTGAGGTATCACCACACACAAGCAGTATTGCTCATGAAGGAAGTCTCACTAATTGAATGCAAGAGCAATAACCAGGACAAAAAAAAAATGGAGAAGATTGTTCATGAAAGCTCAGCTCCGAGGGGACATGACACTAACAACTCACTAAGAACAAGCAGTTGCAACAGCATAAATACTTCACTCCTTGGTTCAATCACTAATAATCTCCAGGCAGTGTGTCTCACTGGTAACTGTGGGGACTACACCATAAACCCCTAGCTGGTTATGCCTGACATGAAGCTGTAATCTCACAGCAGCTTTCTCACCAATGGATGCCAGCATATGGTAATATAAATTTTCATTTATTGTGCTTTAACAAGAGACAAAGCAATACTAGAGCAAGACAAACTTTATTTCCAAGATGAAACGTCTTTGTAAGCCAACACCCTTAAATGAGGTGGTGTTAAGAAAGTCACAGGAGAAGATCCTTCAAAATATGCAACTCCCACAGCACAGGAGTGCAATCAATCCCAACAGCACCACTGAAGAACAGGCCCCTTAGTGTCCACACAGAGTTTTGATAATAATGCTACAGAAATGAAAAGTTTCTTGTTGCATCACTCCAGTCACAAATTTGATATTAAAATACAGCAGTACTGCATTCTTGAGCACCACCATCATTATAATGGAGCTGGCACGTGAAAGCTCAAATTCTCTCAAGCACAAGAGGCCAAAATTAGAAAGGGGCATGCAGAGGGAGTGTATGGCATCAGAGACATCCCTGTGGGCTGAAAAGGGAAAAAACTGCTGGCAGCATTGTAGAGACAGATTTGCACAGCTGGCAGAGTGCTTCCTTTTTCAGCTGGCAGTAGGACCCTTCTGTTTAGGGAGGGCAGATTTGTTTTCTTATGGGAGAAAACAGACCCTCTGCCCTTTCAAGAGAAGGCATCAGGGAAGCCGTAGGAGATACAGCCACTTCTACTAACTTGCCCTTTGTGCTAGTAAGTTGTCTGAACAAACACCAAGCTCCTGATATGGCTAAGCTGTGAAGCAGCCAATTCAGTCCTTCAGCTGCATCTGAGAAGAGCAAGTATTTCCATCACTGAGCCTGGGATCTACCCAAATGAGGATAAAAATGTGGTTTGTGTGCAATTCAATACATGTTAAGGCACAGCAAAGAAAAGCAATTGCAGCAGACTGCCACAGTGCAGCAGTGTAGAGGCAGAAGCCATTTCTTGAGTTCACCAATATCAAATTCAAGAAGTGTTTTGACTCCCTTGTGTGGAGCTAAGCTTTCTTGCCTATTTGTACAGATGGTCAACCTTTCCCCTGGATTACAAGACTTGCTGTGTAGCCAACAAACTGCTCTCCTGCCCTTGTACTACCTCAGAAATTCTCCTTTTCTTCTGGCTGGAATTTCAAACTTAGTCCTCGAAGACAATATGAGTACCAACTCCTTTTCCAATTTGACTTTAGCTACTACTAGCCAAGATTGT
Source organism: Urocynchramus pylzowi (assembly GCA_013397555.1). Lineage (NCBI taxonomy): Eukaryota > Metazoa > Chordata > Aves > Passeriformes > Fringillidae > Urocynchramus > Urocynchramus pylzowi. The sequence continues at coordinate 343,114 of VZRH01014901.1, read as the reverse complement.
CAATGCATATGCTTAATAACTCTTCTTTGGAGTTTTGGGGTTGAGGGTATTTTGTCCTTTTTTTTTTTTTTTTCCTCTACAAATCCACTCAGAAAAAGGACTCCACATCCACTCCATACAGTTTTAAACAAGTCTGGAAAGGTGAAAAGCTCATGCTTACACTACCATAGCCATGAACTCTTTATTTAGAATGCAGGATTCTTGTATTACATCTACCTTACGCCCTTTGAAAGGAAGGGAACTAAAAATGCAAAACATTTTAGGGGTCTGAACACTGTTAAATCAAGTATACACAATATCCAAGCTAAAAAGAAAACTCACACAGCAGACATCCTACCATACCTGTGAAAACTAAATCTAGTTTCACAGGAAGTCTGATGGTTTCCCCACTTTTTAAAGAAAAATAATTTTTACAAGGAAATCCTTTGCAAGAATTGAGTTCTTTATCTGCCAAAGGGAGACTAATTCTCTCAAAATACTTGAAAGCATTACTTACAGGTAGACCAGCTGGACACCATGCAACTTGGTATCTTAAACACCTACAAGCCAAACCTAATTTATTTCACAAAGTTGCTCTTTCGGGTATACCTGTGATCCACAGTTTCTTAGTATTTAATATTAATATTAGCAAGAAGTTAACCTGTGCCAAGAATAAAAAACATTAACACATTGCTTTTGAGGGTATTGTTTTAATAAGACAGTTATTCCTCCTGGAATTTGTTAGCTAATGAGGCCTGATAGAAAAAACTCACTTTTGGACGACTTCATAATTAACATGTCTTAGTAAATGTGGAGGTCAGAATTCAGCTTGGAAAAGCTCCTTGAGGTGGTTCATGCATTTCAGATAACATATCACTGAACAATATCAAGCCACCTGTGCCTGCCAAGTACCCAGGGCAAGAACTACCAGTGGAGAGAGACTGGCATCCCTGGTGGCTAGGTGAGGCACAGCCCTAACAGGGCATCCAAGAGCAATTAATGTAAGTATCCTATCAGCAGTTTCTGTTTCTGACACTTGCATTTCCTAACTTTTCTTCCAGGCGCCAACCTAGCCTGGCTGTGGGCCTAGTGGGGGCTAGACCTCATATCCCCCTGTGTCTCAAGATGGATGTTCAGTCTGGTGAAATGGTGGTCAACGTGTCTCACAAGAAACCAAGCTGACAGCTTGGCTTTAGATTCACCTTTTCAGCAAGGGCTCAGCATTTCTAAACTCTCACAAACATAACTGATGGACTCAAGACAGACTAACTTCATATATTAAAGAAAAAACAAAAGAACCACCAGAGGTCCAAATTGGTATCCTCTTTATTAAATGGCAAGCACCAAAGTCAAGGAGCCTGGTTATTACACCGAAGCAGAGAATCCATCTTACCAGCTGCTTCACTTTAACCACCTGCTGAGCACCCGCCGACCGCGCCACGATGGAGCTGGGCTGCGAGATTTTAATGCCAACGGGGGTTCCAATGACTGGTTTGAGAGGCTGGAGAGGGGTTGCTGCTGAGGACACCACCGTGGAGACCAGCACTGGCTTTGCAGAGCGCAGAGAGGGCGCAGAGGTGACGACAGGCTGGCCAGCGGTCAGCCCGGCCGACGCCACGGCCGTGGTGAGGACGGAAGCTGCGGGCCCGAGCGCCGCCGTCCCCGCGGCAGGGCAAGGAACGGCCTCCACGGCCTGCAGAGGGGCTGCTGCCAAAGTGCTGGCAAGGACTGGCCTGATAACTACGGGGGCTGGGACTGCTGCAGAGGCAGGCGTGGGTTGGACAGCTGGAAGAGCAGTTGTTGCTACAGCCGAGGTTGCCACTCCTGTCGAAGGAGCTGGTACTGCAGAGGGACAAGTGGAAACCCCTTCTTGGGTTGGAGCTGGCTGCTCCAGACACTGCTGGATAAAGCTCTGAGGATTTGGCATTAGTTGCCGTAGGGCAAGCACGCTTTTCTAAAAGAAAAATGAAAAAACACTGGATGTAGTAGCAGCAGTTTTCCACAATAAGAATACATTTGTAACTGAATCCCCTTCCTCATTTCCCAATTAAATTTTTCATGAGACAATAAATGGCAAACAAGTTTTGCTAAACTTCAGGCACCCTTAAATTGATGACAATCTTGTTCAGTGAAGATGACAAGAAACACCAACACCAGGTGAGCAAAGGTCAACCATCACCACAGCTGTGCTACACATAGTAATCCCATCTATGGGGAAACTCACATATAACTTTGTTCTTCTGTTTAGATTTTTCAATTTGGAATTTATGCTTCAGAGTAAGATGATTTTAACTGCTTTATTACCTCAAAGAATTTTGTTTTGCCAAAACCCCTGCTATATTGGAACAGCTGTGTTTATTTCATGGAGCTTGACAGGGAGCTACGAATTATCCAATAAAGTCAGGAACAAGCTCTGAAGACAAGAACACTTTTATACCAATACAGCTGTATCTACACTAGGTGGGGATACCACTTTAATAATGTCTGTAGAGCTGCAGCAACACAACTTCAGCCAGCTACTTCTCTGCAAGAGGAGAACAAAAGTAAAAGAATCTGGCAACATCTCATTTTTACTACAGCTGTGTTTGAGAAGGTTAATGGACAGAATAATCTTCAAACTCTCCACAGATTTTTCTCCTTCACTGTTTATAATGTGCTATGGCTCTGAACCAGGGGAAATCAGTTCTGCAGCTATCTGTATATTCTTGAAAACCCTTGTGTTTTTTCCTCCTCTCTTAACAGTTGCTAAAGTTTCTAAGAGCTTCAAACACAGTGCTGCCACTTTGGACTTCATGCAAAAGGAGCATGTCTCACACGTCAGCATATCAAGTATTCACATTGTTTGAACAACCACACCTTTTGCAGCCCATCTGGTTTCTAACATTCACTTCTTTTTCTTTTAAAAAGCTGCTTAGCTCCTGATGCAATTTATGTACCAAAAGCATCCAGCAGACTTGAAAATCAAGCAGGCTTCACAGCCAAAGCCACTGTACTTTTTCCACCTCTTGGAACAGACAAAACGAAACACATGCACAACTTCATCAAAAACCTGCAGCTCAAAGATAAGAGCTGACTCCAGAGAGACCTCCCTAAAATTCCACTTCACTAGCTGAAAGTGGATTGGCAAAAAGCCGTATCACATTTCTTTCCAGACTCAAGCTGCAAACATTTCCCCCACAAACAAGGCCAGCACTGATCCTCTTAGCACCTTGAGAAGTGCTCCTGAAGTCATCCTCCATTTGGCACTCAGTCCTGTCACAGCTGCTCAGAGTTACAGATCAACCTAATTGTGTGTATCAACCACACAGCCTTACAGTGCTTCAGGAAAAGGCAATCTGGGTGCAAGATGTTTTAAAGGATTGGCAACACTGCAAAGTCAGCTAAAACTCTGACCATGTCTGAACAACACTTCTGAAGTCACAGTATATCTTTGTTAATGTAGCACGCAAAAGGAGAGAGCAGCATGCCAAGGATTATGTGGTATGGACAATGCCCAAATCAGAGAAGCCTAGATGATGCCAGTACCTGGCAGTGCACTGCAGAAGAAACACACAAGGGCTCTGCTGCAACAGGTCAGGGTCTGACCCACTCTGATGAACCCAATTTAACCCCTGCAGAACTGCCTTGAGTTCCCTGCATCAAGTGTAGCAGCTCTTCACATCATTGGATGGCTTCTTGTAATAGCCGAGCACTTCTGTGAGTGCCAGTCACACTGACCCTGTACTCACAGCCTGGTCCTTCTGCAGCCAGAGCCACACTGGATGCAGAAAACCCATTCTCAGAGCTGTTTATTTTTCTGGCTTTTGCATGGCCATTTAAGAAGCCTCCAGGAAATTAAACAGGTAATAAATGACAAATCATAAAATTTTATGTTTCATAGAATCATCAAGGTTGGAAGAGACTTACACCTTTAAGATCATCAAGTCCAACCATCAGCCTAGCACTAACACTGTATCCCCTAAACCACTAAATCTCATCACCCAGCACCAGATCCAGATCCTATTAAACACACCTCCAGGGATGGTGACTGCACCACCTCCCTGGGAAACCTATTCCAATGCCTGACCATCCTACAACCGTGTTCCCAATAATAAAAATTCTTTTTTCTAATATCAAATCTGAATCTCCCATCTCAGCTTAAGGTCCTGCAGAGATGACTGCAGTCTTTCAGACACATGGCAAACTTGCTAGCAAGGTATTTAAAAGTTGCCACTGTAACAAAAACTTTTATCCCGCATTTGAGCGGATTAACACCAGCCATCTAGAGCAATATCAACATTATCACTGTTATATGGCCTGTCAAATACCAAGGAAAAGGGCAAACTCCAGAAAAACTCTGTCCCAGCTTTACCACTTGACTATTCTTCCTTTATTCTCCATCATACCTATAAGGAATGTACAGATCTAACAAACCTAAGAGTATGGTGTACATTGAAATTTAGCAAATTTAACATAGTTTTCCATGTTTTCACTGAGATTTAATGCTTGCCGTATAATTAATTTTTATTTTATTAACCATTCTATAATATGATTAAAAGTCTCAAGAAGCAATTTTTCCTTTATATTATCATTTGCTTGAATGGAAGTAGAGTCCCTGGGATTCTTTTCCTAAGCTACAGTAGTCCTGTCAGACCCTTACTAGAGCAAGGGGTGGAGATTTTTTCTGCCTCCAGCTAAACATAAACCAGCAGAAGATGAACAGCTTTATGCAGATTCTTTGATATTTAACATGGCATAAGCTTGTGCATGGCCACTGTTGTCAGCCTGTGAGTTCAAACTCAGAATTGCTACAATTTTGATGAGAAAGTATGAGGTCATCTTAACACAGCTGCTCTACTGCAGATTAGATGCACAGCTTCCAACACACTAACTCCACTAACACCCAGAGGGCAGTTACTCTACAACATTAGGAACACAACATAAATTACTCCTCAAAAACTCCCCTTCCCCTTAAGAACTGCCCTTCCAAGCACAACAGTCACAGAGGTATCCTAAGCACCATTCTTCAACTGAGCTGAACAAATCTGAATGCCCCAACTCTTTTCTGTTGTTCCTCCCTTCCCTCTTTAAATACTACATATCCATAATAAGACACTTACCTTGAGAAAAGGAACTAAATATGGTTGTGGAGATGACTTAAGCTCTATGTACAACTTTTTTGTAAATTCTTCTGGTTCAATTTTTGCTTCCTAAGAGGAAAATATAATTACAATAGATATAACTGAATCCACCCCACTTTTTTCCCCAAGAACTATCAAAAGGTCATGGAAACTTATATTAACATGGTATTGTTCAATTTCAGTACTCAACTGCTTTTTTCCTGCTTTATTTTAAAAAGAATAAAAGGGGAGTTAGGATAGAATAATGTTATAATGTTCATGTAGTATTACCCCAGTTGTTTATGCTTTCTTCAGGTATAGGCAGTTAACACACTTAGGGATATGTGTTCACACCCAGTCACTGAAGTGAAGGGATAGAAAAAAGTTTATAAGCAGCACTGATCCTTTCGAGTATCTCACTGTTATGTAGATGTATTTTAAATCAACTACTAGTACTTCTTTCAGTAAAGGTAGTTTTATCTGCATAAAAATAAACTTAGAGGCATTGAAGACTAATGACAACTTAGCAGTTTTGGTGAGACAATTCCAGACTACTGCATACACAGCATAACAGAACATTTCACACAGTCTTTCTAAAGCAATCAAAACATTTCTGCATACTCCCAAGGTAAAAGTCCTCTGAATTGCAGAGTACTGTTTTCTTTCTTAATGCCTTCCACCCTGACCCAACACAAACATCTGACTCAAGGGCTTGGGAGGGTTAGGAAGCTGCAGCAAACTTCTGAGACCCCTCACTAATAAACAGGGCTAAGCCACAGACTCTGCTGCCCTTCCTCACCCTCCCAGCATCATCAAGAACATTACCTCCTCCAAAAAGGTATAAACACACAAAGAGAACACCATTCTCCACTTCTGCTGAGAAATTACTCCTCTCACCCATATTCACCTCTGGAGAAACTGTTCCAAGTTCCTACATAACCAGGACAGGGATTTTAAAGACTGTGTATTTGCAGACAAACAGAGCTTCCAGCAGCTCTCCCATTTAGCCACTTGATCTGTTGCCTGTTAGATCCCACTGAGATGCAGACATGGGTCACAGAGGTCTCACTGATACAGATGCAAGTGGTTTGGCACACTAAGGCTCAGTGCATACAGGGTGCTTGACACCCACTTCATGAAACACTGCCTCCAGGGTCATTTTCCTGCCCAGCTACAATTTACTCATTTACACACAAAAAAGGCCACTTGATTTTGCATTTAAATCATACACATACCAAATAGCAGATTTTTAAACTACTACAAAAAACAAACAAGTGTGCAGTTAACAATGTATTAACATCTCTTAATAACTGCTCTTAAAAAGAAAACAAAACCAAAAAACAAGTACTATAAGCACAAGAAAGAACAACTCTATTTTTCCCACAGAAGGAAAGTGTATAATCCAGCAGGGACAGAGGCTAAGGAATCAAATTTTTGCAGGCTGCATTCTTCAAACAGTCTGCTCTCTGAAATTACACCTGTCTACATCACACCTTCCCAGACTGAAAAGCCCTTTGGTACCACTAGCAAAGCCACCCCCCTCCACCAGCACACAGCCTTCTGCTGCGGTGGAACAACAACACAGCAGCAGCGGTCAAATGCCATGACAAGAAGTGGCAGGAGAAATCGTTACCAGGAAAACCCAGCTGTGCTGGGATACAGCACAAAGCACCATAAGGAAGCCACCTGCAAAGAGAGAGAGGCTGGCAGCCACCTCATTGCTTGCTCCATCCTACTGTTTTAAGCTATTGATAATGTCATTCTTGTTCCACTGCTCGGTTCTGTCTTGGAGTAAAGCAGTAGTATGGACTCTGCACTCCACATCAGATTCTTGCTACTGAGGACTCAAAACTACACTAACATGAAAAAAAGATACCCAGAAGCTGTGTTAACACTACCAGCTCCTCCTGCTATCAATTACCTGTATACATAAAGTGAAACAGAAATGTGGGGGGGGGAATAACACAGCATGGGATTCAGTTAAAATAAGATTTATAATGTAAAACTTAACAAGGGTCAGATGCACCCAGCCACAAATGCAACTCTTGAGATGTTAAAAAAAAACAGGAACAAAACTATGATAAAGTACATGTCAAAAATCTATACACAACTTTTTTTTGTTTGAAAAAAAAAAAAGTCTCACCAGTAGGTTTTGCACCAGATTCTTCACATTCTGCCCCATCTCAGGGGCTTGAGGTCCACTAGTCGACAATTTTACTAGCGTAGCAAGAAAATTCTTGCATTTCTTCACATTCTCTAGCATCTCCTAGTGTGGAAATAAAGAGAAGACTGTTAGATGTTGCACTGTCTCTTCAACCTCTGATGAACATACAGAATGTTAATTTTTAATTAAAAACTTTTTTTTTCCTTACTGTAGAAGCGCTGGTCTGTGCTACTGTTGTGCCCTCTGCTTTCACAGAGACTGCCTTTTGGGAGATAGCTTGTGCAGGTGGTCCTGTAACTGGAAGTTTTACAGGTGTTCCAGTACTCAAAGGCTTTACAGCAGTAACTGTAGTAACACTAGCTGTTGCAGCTGCTGGCTGAAGAGAAAAATTAACACTTTTTAACCAAGGAACAACGTGACAAACATACTGGATTCTGCTAGCATATAAAGCAGCAGCTTCCCTCCACACTGCTATTTGAAACACAAAGAAACAATTCTTCTCCTTGTTTTTAGAGTTTAGATTCATTTGCTTTGGGAGGCTCTATTTAATATAGTGACAGCCACAGCTGTAATTTTATTTACAAATCAAGGGTGGGGGGAAGAAATTACAGAGGCACATCCAGACCAAAGCACTGCCTGCAACTTTGAAGGAAAAGAGGAAGGTAAAACTGTCTTGAAGAAACCAGTGTATTAACTTTGCCAGGCTCCTACAGTCTAAGACTAATGGATTTTGGACAATCCTAAACCATATACTAATACTATTCTGAAGACAAGCAGAACCATAAGTCATTATTTATCTTCCAGTCTTTCCCTGAAGTTCCTCTCCCAAATGCAACACCCCTTGCTTTTCCTATCACACACAGAGTAGGCAAAAGATATCATGTCCACTTTGGAAAGCTGCAAGTGCCAACAGAAGCAGCCAGCTCAGCAAATGGACCTAACAAGTTCTTCTTGCTTTTTCCTCGTGGGCAGCAATTTGGATCTCCTTCTCCTCTGCCCTGACAGAAATTCTCACAAAATCCAGTTATTTTGAGACCTCTTTTTAAAAGCTCATTATAATTTACCAACAGATTCAGAAGCTCCAGCAACAGGAGAGTAATTAAGGTTTAGGAAAAAAATATCTCCCTTCTTTGCAAACTAGGCTAAATCTAAAACCCACTAAACTGAAGTATTTCTACTTCAGATTTTACAGAGAACAAACAAAGAAACCATACCCAAAACACCAACACAGTTCATTTGATACAAGAGAATACAATACGAATAAAACAATCTGCCTATGCAAAAAACGACTACTTTTGATTTCTCAACTTAAAAACTTGAAAAGCCAGAGGGAACCCACAGGTAGAGTTCCAGGTTAATATTTGAAACAAAGTTGGGAGTCATCTTTCCTCCAAGCCTGTGAAGAGGAAGGAGAAGTCTGGTTTTGTAGTCCAAATTCTGGGTTCAGCTCTGCACAATGTAATAGCTTTCACTGACTCTTAACACATTTAAGCACCCCAGCTTAGTCGAACAGGCACAACTAATACTGGCTAATTGCATCAATTATAAGAGAGTTAGACAGGAGTCTAACTTACCCTACCATGGATAAAACAAAAACCAATCAAAAGTGGGACAGACATCATGTAGAATAGCACTATTTCAGGATAGGGAAAATTAATGAACAAACTTTTAAAGGAAAATTAATGAACAAACTTTTAAAGCTTTTAACAAACTAAAAACCACAACTCTTTTGTCATATATTTACAATTTTTTTCCTGGGTGGGTGTCATCCCCTCCCCAGGCTGCTGCCAGCTTGCCATGAAAGCAGCAGGCAGCTACCAGAAAGGTTTCTAGCTTAGGCTCCCACTGCTGGTAACACTTTAATAGCTCTCTGCAGGATCTTTGCCACCACCACTGCCTCTTCCAAGGATGAGGCTCAACAGCTCTGAGACCACAGGGAGGCAAACTGGGCACAAGAATCCCACAAACAGATGGGCAGGAGGAAGACGGAAGGGGACACAGTGCAGATCTGCCAAGTTGCAATGCCCTGGGCTTTTAAAAGTCGAAAACAGGAGCTGATCTCTTGCAAATTTCAGCATGCTTACACATCAAGACTAGAACAGCATTTTATCAGCTGAGGGAGGAAACAACAGGAAGTCTGCTGGACCCTTTTCCCAGGAAAATGAATATATGGGAATTAATTTCTGTCATCTGCCTTCAACCTTTTTCGCTACTGACAATTCTCATTCTCACTTTGAACAACAGCGAAACGGTCACCACAAAAAAATGGCATTAATCCTGCATATTTTGAAGTCATTTCAAGAGAAGAAGTGCTCTGCATCTAAATGAAAGTGCCCCAGCATGATGCTAATTAGACACTTTGCAGCTTTGTTACCCCATCTGGGAAACAGGTAAAAAATAAGAATGTGCAGGTAATTTTGTCTAACCTCAGAGCTTAAACATTCAGGAATGTCAGAAAAGGGAAATATTTTCGTTGATAAGGAGAATAATCCTGCAGTCAGTACCTACAGAGTTTTGCAGAGTGTTCAGAGCTGTATTTCACACAAGACTGAAGATGCACAACCAAGCCAAGTATTATTTCCTCTCCACTCTCCACCACCTTCTGTGATGACATCATACTTCCACACCAACACCCCTCTCCTGTGACCTCAAAAAATTATCGAGACTAAGATCAGGAAGTTATTTTAAGACTGATGAATGAATTGCTGCCAAGGAAATCAGACTCAAGGGCTCTCCCATCCTTTCCCCAGATAGTTCCATCAGCTTTTTACACTGACACCCTTTCCAGCACTCTTCTCTTGTCCACCCCAGGGTGAGGAGCAAGGTGACCACATGATGGCAAGATGTATCCACATTGCATCTATTTACTCTTCATTGTACAAGGAGCTCGTACAGAGGGCTTTGCAATCCTCTGTAACACAGAGGGGCTTCAAGGAAGCCACTCCAAACAAAATACCTCTGTTAATTTTCCTAGAGTCATCATTCCTGCTGTCTAAATCCAGTCCTACAGCTCATAACAAGTGTTCCAGTTTCTACAGGGGAAAAACAAAAAACAGCTTACAAAAAATACTCCAAGTCTATGTCTTTAAATATCTCAGAAGAACACAAGTTCAACGGACTACATCAAAACTGAATTAAAGTACAGAAAAACCAAGCCAAAGGCAGATAAAAGTTTAAAAAAGAGAAGTTAATAGCATGATGAATCTCAGTGTTTATCCACATGAGAGTGTGAGGATGCATGCGACTTCATCCATCAGATGATGGATGACCTTCATCTCTTTTCCCCAGTGCAAGGGTAGTATAGTAGATAACTACTGGTTTTATAACCTAAACACCCCTATGCAGAGATCACAAACACATTCCTTTTTCCAAAACAAAAGTAAGGAATATCCATTACTGTATTTAGACACAAAGCATGCGCTGTTTCCATTCTGAGCAAAATAGAAAATGTATTAAGAGAGGCCTCTGGGTTTTCCACTTTAGCCCCAACATTATCCATCTGTAGTGAGAGGGAAGTGAAAAAAGAGCACAGAGTGTGAGTAGTGTTCAGTTGCTGATACAGAAGAACAGCAGAAGGATGAACTTGTTAGTCAGACTGTTACCACTGTCAGCACACACATCCCCCAACCCCTCAAACACCCTCAGGGTCAAGAACATACATCCAGCATGTTTTTTTGAATGACTGACCCTGCTCGTTTACTGAGTGTTTTGTCAACTGCTACAACTCAGTCTCCTTGAAAGCCTTGTCACAAAACACAGGTACAAGTCAGATTTCTTCATGATTTCTCCTCCAGACTATGAACAGAACACACTATCTGCAGAAAAATGTAGGTTTCTTCTCATTTCACATGCTTATCCAGAAGTCTGGTCCCCAAGAACAGAGGATGAACCACACGTAGGAAAAACCTCATACTCTGCAGGTGATAAAAGCCTCTTCAGAAGAGGACTACAACATTTTTCTCTAGAAAAAGTAAAATAAGACCTAGGAAATCAGACAAAAATACTACCTAAAAATAATGAGGCATTTTCAACCATTGCCTATTTACAGTTACACCTGTGGAACCCATCTGCCAGACTCAATTAGAGAACAGGTCTTCAGCTATGACCTTCCTTCAGTTTATAATGAGGGGGGGAAACATCATACACGTGAAAAACAGCTTGGTTGGTGCAGACAGCTCATTTTCCCCTCAACATCATCTCAGGTATACCTTTTTCCCCACTAAGGAATCAGGGAACCCTACCAGGAGCACATCTCCCAGATAAAATTTAGCAAGAGATTGAAGGAGCTCTGTCACAGTGTACAAAAGCACTGGAAATGGCTCTCTGAACTATTTATTTTATTCATTGTTCATGAGCCTTCTACCATAGTGAGATAAGATTATGTGACACATGCTGACAAAAGCCTAATTAAATTATGCATTTAAAAAAACAGATTTGAGAAATAATTTGTTATGAGGACAAAGGTTACTAAGCTTACTGAAAACCAGATTACAGTTAGAAATAACAAGAATGCATCCATATTTTCTCTAGTTCTGTCACTTATTCCACCACAAAGCTTGCAAAGTACCTGTATTACAGCAGGTGTCTGAACAGTAGAAACCACAGCATTTGTTGTTTGAGATAATGTTTTCACAGGAGCAGCTGCTATTTTCTTTACTAACTGTGTGCCAGAATTCTTTAAAAAAATAAAAATAAAAAATAATTACACACAGGCAGAGAACAGTTGTCAGACAAGTCAATGACAAAACAGACATTGAAGCTGGGGTCAGATACAAACAGAGACACATCCTCTTACAGAAATAATACAGGCATCTTTCACACAGTCCATATAGTTTAAACCCAGCTCAAAAAAAGCTCTTTCTCTACCAGTTTAATATTCAAGAATGGATTCAGAGACATTTAGAGATAATGCATAATCAGAGTAAAATGGTTAAAGAAATCTGTAATTGTTACTTTTATTGCTCCTTACTCTTGCATGCTGACCACACTACAAGAGATGGAAGCAAAAAGCCAGCAGAGTTCAGGGAAGGAGGAACATCCTAGGGACATGGGAAAGGTCCTCAGCTTTACTCAGATTTGGAGAAACATCCCAACAGAGGATCACAAGGTTTCAGATACTAGCAGTAACCAATTAGACAATTTTGGCTGGCATTTTTTTTCTTAAAATGATTTACATCATCATCAGAGAGGAGTTCACTAATTTGACCTTTACCTTACCATATGTAACAGCTCACAAGTTTTTCCCCAGCAAGAAAGCAAAGCACATAGTGATGTCTATTGGTGCAAAACCAAACACCATCACCCCACTCAGAAAGGGTTCAAACACGTATTTAACCCTCCACAACTTATTTGCAAGCCCTGGTATAACCACATAACATACAGCTAGGTCAAACTAAAGTTAGGAGAGAAGTTACCTGCACAGCACATATTCTGACTGCAGGTGTGCTGGCTGGCACAGATGGTCTCACACTTGTGTTGTTTTGTGTCCGGTTCTGTGCTCGTCCTATTGACTGTTGAGACACCAGCATTAGGTGGCCATTACTGCTTCTGATAAGAACAGTTCCTGTTGAAAAAAAAACAAACAAAAAAACCAACGCATTCAGGCTGAAATTAAGTTATTTATGGCTTTCCAAAATTTCTGTGGAAGAAATAACTAGACCACACTGATAATGTAATATTTACTTTATTACTCCAAGGAACAGCTGCCAAGAAATATAAGAATTAAGAGCACATCAGCTTTACTATGCATCTTAAGACAGAAAGTAATTCCTAAATTCAAAAAAAAAACCTTAACCACTGGCCACGATGAAACATGGTGTGCATACAAGATGCAAATTGCAAAGCAGTTCACCATTTGAGTCAAAAACATTTTGAACATTAAAAAGACAGACACACAAAATATACACACACTCTGGGATTACTTTAGCACTAATTTTAAGCAGTTCTTCAACCTGCAAAATTCATCACTGCTATCACACTTGGCTGCCTCTTCAGTTTCTGAACATTTAGGCACATACTCAGATGTGAAAACACAGCTTAGAGAAAACTGCAGTGGGAAATGAAGCTTGATTAGTATCAGCTCACCTACCTGTATCAAGACCATCCTCCCCAATCAAGAGGGCACTGGTCTCCCATAAAAATCAAGGTCACTGAGGTATTTGAAGCTGTCCCTCTGTCAAGGGTGTATCCAAAATCATTAAAACCCAGGGTTGTACTGAAACAGGGAGATTCCAGTGGGAAAGAATTAAAAACAAAAAAGAAAGTGAAAAAAAAAAAGACCATTCAGCTACTAAAGTCTCCTTCCTCCTCCTCTAAAGGGCTCATCTCTGAAAAATTCAGAGGGCTCAAAACAATCACAAATACAAAATGCCAGCTGGATACTTGGTCTGTACCATGTCAGATCCTTCAAGGGAGCTACAGACTACCCTACCTTTGAGGTGTCTCACCTCCTTTGCCTCCAACAGCAGCCGCTGCAAAGTCCACTACTGAAAACATCATCCTCAAACATCCTCAATAAACACTGACCTTTCAAATAAAAGGAAGGAGGAGGTACAGGACAATCCAGATCCATAAATAAGACTACCTCAATGTTTCTGGAGGACTACATTAAACTTTCTTCCAAGTTATCCAGCATCTGAAACCCGGGTCTTCTATGCACAATTACGATCTTTCCTAGTGTAAAACAAGACTAATGAAAGTCTTGCTAATACTTTGTTAGTCTGAAAGCTGTCAAAATACAACCATACAGTACAGCCTAAAACACTGCTTCTGTCTGAGTTTAAGAGCATACAACAAAAAAAAAAAAAGAAGAAGCCACAAGCTCCACAAGTTGGGTTTTGTTTGGTATGTTTTGGTTTGTTTTTTTTTAAAATCAAGCTATAACCACATGCTTAGAAACAGCCTTTCATCCTCCACATCTAAAAGCATAAGAGGATATTGCAACAAAAAACCTGGTATAACACAAAACCTGGTATAAAACTCTGTAACATCAACATATTGCCATTTACATAGCAGACACAAACTGAGAACTGCAAGAGCAGCATCTACATGATCCCCTCCTTTCTCAAGCAGCTTTTACTACATGGGGCAGATGCACAAGGCAAGTTGCATATTCAGAAAAACACTGTTAACTCCATCTGACAACTCAGCTTTCTCCTCCTCCACTGATGACTTGACTATAATTGTATTTAGTTTCAGATGGATCATTTAATTTAATCAATGAATAACCGGAATTATAGAAAACACATTAGATTTCTCATTTTCTTTTCACGCCATCTTATTTAGACAGTGATTCATGGCAAACAATTTATCATCAGCCAGAAAAAGGGCATTGTTTCCCTTGTTCAGACCACATGCTTATGCAGATTTCACTGAAAGAGAGGAAGCTGACCACATTTTGCTAGCAATAGCATTTCTCTCTGCTCTAGGTCTACATTCAGAATGGCAGAAGTACTGGTACAGTTGGTACTGGAAATTTTAGGCTTTTCTTTTATAAGCCTGGTTTAAAAAAATTACTGACAGATCTACTTTGAGAAGGCACATGTAAACTTAAAATTTCATTCCTTTAGAGGTTTGGAATGCATTAAGAGTTAGTTTTCCTGTACTTGGATACTTCGTCACTACTCATGACATTTGTCTGTTAAGTCAGATTATCAGAAGTGCATTTTCTACTTCTGCATTTGAGAAACCACATTGATACCAGTCACCTTGATTACAGGGCTGGGACTGGTTTTGCACTACTGTTCTATATTTTCAGTTGGCATTCACCAGAGATGGAGACCCTGCTGGAAAAATATCCCATCCTCCAGTCACTTGAATGGGGTGAGTTTACAGCACAATCTACTTGCTTGACAGGAAATTACCTCAAGAGTGACAGAGCTAGAAAGTTTATGCAAATACAATACAGTTCATATGTAAATTCATTAGCATCTCCAAAAAAGAAAAGGTAAACAAGTAGCCCCTTTACATTTGAGCAGGATAGCAATGATCCAAAAAAGGATGTAACCCGAAACATAAAGCAACTTTCCCCCTAGCAACAGGATTAGGTAACACAAGGACATCCATACTGAATTAAAACAACTTGGTGAGAGTATCCACAGAAGAAGTTACCTAAGGCCACTCCAGTGGCCATAGCCTTGATTGGAACATTCAACTATGATAATGCCTGCTACTCAAATATAAGTTAGAGTAAGAAACTGCTCCCCTTGGAACAAACAATAATTTCACTATCTTTGTTCCATTTGACAGAATTTTTAATAAAGCATTGTAACTTTTCATGGCAGCAGCTCTTTGTGACACTGGCAAAATCATAACTCCAAACCAGTATTATGGTAATCTATTAACTACCACTTCTGCAGGCTAAATGCTATTGATGCCTGATGCACCGATAAAGCTGAAGGCAAATTTGAAACAGCTGTTAGAGCTACAGTTCCACACACTGAAGAGCCACATCTTGTCCGAGCACGAGAGACAGTTCTGGGCAGTCACAACCTAATGTCACAAAGGGACAGTAAACTGACATGAATTGCTTGAAACACTTTAAAAGCTGTTGAGAACAGCACTTATTTTTTACCTCTCGTTGCCACAATTTAATTAGAGTTTTTCACAACTTTGATACTCCCCTTCTGCCTGGAACCAAAAGCAATAACCCCATACTACAGCCAATAGCATAGACTCCAAGAGGCAGCACAGGAGGTCTCTTATGCCAGAAGAAGAGGTTCCATGGCTCTCAAAACCAATGCCTGAAGTCTCAAACAATTTATACAGCTGCACAAGTGTGAAATGAGGGAACAGCAGGTGATGGTAACCTTGAGGCTCTCAATAGAAAGGTCACGTAAACATGCTCGTGCAGCTACCAAGATGCTACTATCAGAAATGAAGGTAAGTGCAAGAATCCACATTCTTCACTTGGCAGGGGGGGAAAGATAGTACTTCTTATCAAGAGCTGTTTTCACATTCACTAGAAGGCAAATACTAACAAAATAAATGTGAAAACAGATCATGTCTTGCAGTCACTGCAACTCCACAAGAAAACAGGGAAAAGGAAGAGACAACACACGAAACAACACAGGACCTCTGAACAGCTGAGGCATGACTTTTCAGCTAACACCTCTCAGCACTGCATTTAAAAAAAAAGGTATTGGCAATCTGAGCAAAATATCAGCATCAATGGTAATAAATGAAAATCAATGAATCATCCCCATGACGCTAGAGATGCCCTCTTTTGGGTTGCACTTCCAAGAACATTGTTCCATAGTTTTACTGGAGTTGTTTCAGAGAACAGGAATGACTTCCTCACTATTCACGCACTTTGATAGGAAGAGCAAGGCACAATCCCCTTGGGGCTACAAAACTGTTCCTATTTTCAAACCAAAGTGATCAGTTACCATCAGGGATTATTTCTCATATGCTTCACTGGAGGACTCTGGTATCTCTTGCAGATTTAAAAAAACCCACCTTTTTGCAATGAATTGAGACTTCTGTCCTTAGATATTCTGCCTGTCCTGCCAAAAACATACTTTGCAAAGTTATTTGGTTTTCCTACGCTGGCAGAGAAAGCAGTAAAAACACAAACAGCTGTTTTAGCCATTTGTTCTCTGCACACCTTTCTTCAGCTGTAACCCTGTGAAGAGGGCTGGAAAGGAAGTACCTGACAACCAAAACCCAACTCAGTTTCCCCCAAAGCTACACAGAAGGAGCCATGCTGTACCTTCTTACCTTGAAGAAGTCTCATTGAGATCTACACCCAGTGCCCTGCCTTCTCCTGGAATGAGGGCTGCAGGTACCCGGCCTTCAGGAGGAGTGCCTGGCAACAGTCCCACAAAACTCCAGCAGCCACCACCCAGATCAGCCTCTACCTAGACATGCCAGCACTGAGAGCAATGGAAAATCAGAGGCCTTCTAATGAAACTTCATTCATTTTGCAAACTCGAGATCCCTCTGCTACAAATTTTCACTGTCCCAATACCACTGGTGAAGGAAACCCAGCTTACTCTGAACTTGGTTTAGCATCCAACCAAGGAACCAAGAAACACAGGTTAGCAGGAGGAGCAGCTTCCAGATACCTCTGCATTTTAACTAGAAAGCACCAAAACCTCACTGGAGACATGAGCAAGAAGCTGTGGGATAACGGCAGAGATCTGTTTATGCCACTGTATGTAATGCCATCTGCATGGGCTTCACTGTGTTTCAGGGAACAGTGTTAAGGAAACCACAATGTTGTTAACATAAACCTGTGCTGCCAACTGAAGATCTGGCTTCATCCAGCAGCACTGAACACCAATGAATGCTAAAAGCATCCCACCGTAAGGGCAACTTCCACCAAGCCTGAGACATTTCTGATGGGGAACTTCCCCCAGGAATTTCCTGAGATGAACCAGCTGGCATTTTTGCTCCAGTGGAGATACACCTTATGCTGTTGCTACAGGTGAAGCTGAAGTTGTCAAGTTAAGCCACCACTTTGATTACAAGGTTTCTAACCCAACTGCTCAACCAAACAGCTCTTGGGAACTGCTGCTTAGGGAATAACGTGAGGAAATGAAGTCTTTTGCTCCTAAAATAAAATACAAGCAAGAACCAACCACAATGAGACCAAGCTCACTTAAGAGAACATAAGTCACAAAAGCTGCATTTAAAGAAGGGTAAATCTAGTTTATTTCAAAACAAGGAGTGCCGCCAGCAGGTATGTTGCCAATCTTAGTAAATCACACTTTAACCCAATTATAAAAACAAGGCTAAATGGGGACTTCCAGGTCTCAAATCAGTAATTAAATAACAAAAATGTTTTAAAACAACAGTAATGTGTCAGAGCTCTCTGTTCCTAAACAAATCCCATTGTTTCAGTGAGCTACTCAAAACAAAGCTAAAGCTAAAACCAAGCTTTAAAAGGGATGTTTTAATAGGAAATTAAGTGGCAATTAAAAAGGAATATTGGTTTTAAGTTTCTTTGACTATTTAGGATCATTCAAAACTTGGAAAATAACATACCAAACACTACTAATCCATGCAACAGGACAGCATACAGTTTTTCTCTCTAAAACCATTCTTTAGGAAAAAAAAGCCTGTTTTTTCCTCTACAATTCCATTCATTGAGCCCTACAGAATAAGTCACTTAAAAGTTTTAAAAAATACATCACAGGGCTGAATAAGACAGACCAAAAAAGGGCATTATTAGAGATGTAGACTGTTACAGCAGTGATTGTATCAAGGTGCATTATGTCAGTAGGTTAGCTGAAAAAGAGTGCTAAAGAGGCACAAAGTGTTAATGAAATACTGTGAAAGACAGTAACTTAACTTCTACACGATTGACATAATTCTTCTGATATGAAGGGGCTGCAATGTTTTCAGATGAAGTTTGGTCTGTAGTGCATGCAGGAGAACTACTTACTCCCTATGAACCTCAGTACATGAGTTTTCCTAGATGTCTACTGCAAATTTCTGCAGTGGAGATGAAGGAACAAGGACAACAGCCCAATTTGGAGGCAACAGCTAGCTGTGCTTTTCATTATTTTAGGAATGAAGCTACAACAATGATCTAGAGGCTACCCCAAATTACCTCATCACAAGCTCTCAATAATGATCTCTAACTCCTATTTTTAAATGCAGTTGACTTCAGACAACACATCTTTTGTGAAGTCAAAGATGGCCTGTTTTAGGCTTTTCTTGGGAAAAGCACCTGTGATTGTTCTCATATTTCCCAGATAAGCAGGGCAGAGGGCTCATCTACACTATATGGGGGCAAGATAAGTTGTTCAGCATCTACACTACAGCCACAAAACATTTTACTCCATACAGCAAATCATTCCAACCTTTGGAAGTCAATTCTAGCTGACATAAGAAGAATTCAGCAATGTCCAACCCACAATAAAGCACTGCTATTGCAGCAACCAGAATCACTCACCACACATCCAGGCCCTCAACCAATTAATTCTATTCACATTTTGTTTCACAAGCTAAATAATTACATATCTTAGACATAATCCTCTGTGCTCTTTCCCTTTGTTCCACGGAAGCTTCTAAACTAATGGGTCTTCATAGCAATAGCTCAGGACCAGTGACTAGCATGTAGATATTGCAGAGTCACAATGAAATGTCAGATTTTGAATTCCAATGAAAGACTCCTTGTTTTGCCCATGGATATGGAAATCATTAATTTCCATGTCAGAAGAAAAATTCAAAGGGCATAATCCCCATATTCTTCCATGCTACAACAGAACACAGTCTATACACAATGTTATACCTGTAAGCTCTTTAAAGATGTTGATGGCATCTTTGCCAACTGCACAAACTGCACAGCAGATTCATGTGGAGTACAACTTTCAAGGCTGATGTCTGACATCTCACCTTTTCAAAGCCAGTGGCCAGCTTTCCTCGCAGACATCCCTGTACAGCTGACAGCACAGTTCCACCAGCATTAACGCTCCCCAGACTGGGTGGGTTGCTGTGAGCAGTGTTTTAAACAACCACCATGTACACACTAACAGCTCAAGGGGTTTGCACTCCCAGCAAAGGCTGCTGCCTCTGGTAACTCAAACCTTTCTCTGGCTAAGCACCTTTCTGTGCTAACAGAGGCACCACCTCCTGAGATACCCAGTACAGGTACTTTCCAAGCGTAGGGAGCCAGGAATGGGATGATGCTACTTCATCTGGGCAGGATGGAGGCAGACTGATATCCTTTTGTTTAACACAGTCTGGAATAATGGACACCACACATCTTCCTCAAGAGTGTAAACAAAAGTCCCCTCTCCCTCTCTTCCTCCAGGAACTAGACACAAAGTGCTAAAACTGCAAAAATCTGAAGCCAAGTTTCACACACTGCTCAACCAGCAAGTCTTATCCAAGCTGTTGGAGACTAGCTGCTCATCAATGCATTTTGGTGCCCAGATGGATATTTGTTTAACAGTCTAGCAACTGGGCCCCCATAGTTTTCACATTTTCTGATGCCTTGTCACAGAATGCAGGCCCACATTTCAGCATTAAAAGAGTTCTCCTCAACTGCATACACAGTTGAGCTTCTTTCCTTGAGAATACACAGTACAACACATAATTTTAAAGTTATAGTAGAACTCTTAAGCAAAAGTATAACTGTACAACCAACAACAAACAACCAATAGGTTTTCTGGGCATAGTTACAAGATGGCATTACCATTTCTATTTGGATTCAGAGTGTATTTATTACACTTGAATCCCAAGAGGTGATGTTTTTATTGTGCGTAGGCATCAGGGACTCCCAGCCAACACTGTGCACCACAAGGCAGAGCCTTATTTGATATTGTGATAGCATCTAGCCCTTGTCCTTGGGCCACGCCTTTCAGCAACTGGGATCATTTCCCATCAGCATTTCCCCATCGCATCTTTGTGGTTTGCAACTTTGCACCTTGAGGCTTGGTTGCTTTCCTATCTGAGTAATCAGACAGATCTAGGACTGTCTACAGCTAAGATGATCTGACTCGAGCATTCTCCAGGATCCAAATTACCTCATATAGGAGCTTCAACTATTTGCTGGGGACTCAGCTGATGGCAGTGAAATAGTACCTTGAAGGAGCAAAGTGAGACTTCCTTACTCTCAAGACAATTCCTACTGCACTGAAAGAAGCATTGAGTCTCTACACCACATCCTCTTGTGTACTCCTGGTATTCACAGGAGTGAAATTCTTCAAATAGCAAGTTATATGCTTGGCACACTGCAGCCATATATACACAGCAGACAGCTTTCTAAGGACCAGAAGGTATGCCAACACCCTGCACTTACCATTTCTGGAACAGCCATTTAGCTGTTACAGAGAAGTCTGAAGCTGAAATGTTGACCACAAATCTTAAATTTAAACCAAAAGCTGCTGAAAACATCACTGGTGTTTTAACAAAGGACAAGATCAGTCCCCTTTAAATCTCCTTTAAGTAAGAGGTCAGTTAATTCAGATTAATTTTACAATGGGACATTTGTTTCCTCATTGCTCACTTGGGGACCAGAAGAAAGCTGAATTCCACTTCTGAAAGTGCAAATTCACTCCTCAGCTGGATGGTTTTTCACTTGCAAACAAGAGATCAACACTGAATTTTAAACTGATCACCACCTTGTTCTAAGTGTGATGGAGCAAACAAAAATTATTGCAGAAGACAGCGAATGGGAAGCATTCATGGGAATGCTTCATGGGAAGCATTAACTTTTGTCTACACAGATATTGCGGAAACTGTCACTGTGAAACTGTGTGGTATCTGTCAAGTGCCTAGTATGCCAGCTATGTATAAAGGTGTTGTGAGTGCATCTACCCCCTTCAACAGAGAGCACTGGCTGCCCCACTGAGACTGCCTGGTCATGCACCACCCATCAGTCAGCTGGACCTGGCTTCCAGGGCTCCACTGGGAACAGGTGGCAACTGCCACTGGGCAAGTGGCCAGGGAAAGTCTTCAGGTGCTGTGCCAACCAGGGCATGCTGTTACACCCAGTTGTTATCTAGCCTGGACACCCACCCAAGGAACTCTGATTTCCCAGGCAACTCCTAGGAGCAGCCAGTACTAATGAAAGCATCTCCTCTGCCTCCACCAAACTGGAATTGTACACTGGAACAAGTCTGCAAACATGAGCTATGAAAATTAAGTGTTACCATATCATTGGACTGTTCTTACAGCACAGTAAGATCACTGAGCTTCACCAGTTCTCCAGCTTTAACAGACCCTAGATTTGCTCATTAGCAACAAGGATCTTCCATCTATTGCCGTTTTTATCCCACTTCAGGTGCAATCAGAGACTATTTCCTCGACACTGGTGGAAAAGATCTGTTAGTGGACTTTGTTCTAAAGGTGATCCAGATGGCAGAGCAGACCTTAATCCTGACAATCTGAATAGTAAGACACTTAAAAACATCTATGGTGAACTTCTCCATTTTGCAAATTATACCTGGTTTTCCTCTGACATCAGTTTTCAAAAAAGTTGCTTCATGCAAAGAGAATTCTAAAAAAAGTATTTGCCTTTTGCGTTTGTCTAAATGGTTAAGGCAGTACTAATTATTCATCTTTGATAGTTATCAAAAGCATTGCAATTTACATCAAAACTTGCACAGACATATATCTGCAAATAAAATCCTACCCACTAGGCACAGCACAGACTCCAGTCAAGTGGCATAACAAACATTTGGTTCTCTAAAATTACTTAAAAAACCTGGTATGGTTACTTCTCAAAATAAAAACACATGAGCTTACCTAGATTTTATCAGCATCTTTGGGAAAAAGAATACTGAAACACAATTAGTATTTCCTCCAGCTGTCACTTGTGTGAGTGATGCTATTTTTACTGCTAGAAGCTTAAAGGTCCTTTAAATACTGCAAAAGCAACACAAGTCATGCTCATGTTCTCTCTCTTCTAAGGATTAAAAAAGTTTACTATTCACCAAACTGTAGCTGTAATTCTTTGCAATACACTCCAATTGACAGTAAAATCTGAACAGCATTTAACATTAATTTTATCGAGCATAATATTTCCATGCTTCAGTATTCAGAATGCATTTTTTTCCTGTGTGCTGGAAAACCATAAATCTAGACATTAGCTTTACATCTTCTGCCAAGATTTAAATCTTAATTCCCACATGGCTGTGCATTTAATCATATGAAGGCATTATTTTGCTAGACACACTCAGTCCTGAAAGCAAAATCAAGTCCTACAGAGCAGCTGAAATTTCAACCAGTTACAGCACAACACATTTCCTCGCTATTATCTAAGTTTGACTTAGTTCTTCAAGCCCGCCAAAGCTTTGCTCACCCTTCCTCAAGAAAAAAAAAAAGTTGATCAGTGTCACCTAATGTGAAGACAGAAATTTGCAGAGAGTCCATCCCCAGAAGCCTGCTAAACAGAGGACTTTATTGGGATACAAAAAGTTACAAGCACCAATTATTTAGCCCCTATGGGTCTAAGCACAAGTACTATGCTCAGACTTCATGGGATTATCAACATCCAGAAACTGCATACTTTAAAGGAATTTCTACAGTTTTCTGCCTGTTGAAACAAGAAATCTTTAGATAGCCTACTCCTACTCAAACATAATATAAATCAAGAAGTACTGTAAAATCAGCATTTCCTCCTATTCTAAAGCAATGGACCAGATACAAATATGAAAATATTGAATTCCTCATGGTTTTACCACTGAAGAAAAAAACCAACTAGAACATGACAAGGGAGATTCACAGCACTCTGCATGAGACGTATTAGGTCAACTTCAAAAGCAGAAGGCAGCAGCATCCAGATGTTTATCAGCCCCTACCTCTTCAGGTTACCTACCTTAGGTTCTACAGACAATTAAGAGAAACTCGACAAGACCAGGCTCCATACCATCCCACTGCAGTTTTGCAAAACCCACACCAGTCTCTCCTTGCCACCCACAGGAGTCCACCCGCTGCCTGCCTGCTTCATGCCACACAGCCCAGCCACCTGACACAAACAGAGGCTGTGCTTTCTGAAGTTACCCACTATCAGCCCAGATAAGCTGCAGGCAGTGGAAAACCTGCCACAGACGAGGCAAAACATCCAAGCAAAGACAACTGAGCTGCAAAGAGAAACCAAGAAGCTGAACTTGCTGCTGTTCCCCTCTAAGTCAGGTGCAAAGGAAACCTTACACGGAGACCATGCCTTGCACCACGCTGCTAGTGAAATTACAGCACACTCAGGGCATCTTCTCTTTGCTGACACCGTGCTTGCTCAGCCCCACTGGTGTTAGCAGTAATGGAAAGCATAAAACAGAAATACAGACACCAGAGGCAGCCAATGCTACAGTGGAGAGTGATGGCAGCTGCTGCCACAGCCCTGTGTGGCACGAGGTGAGGTTTTTCAAAGAATTTTCCTGCTCTAAGCAAATTGAAGGTAACAGTGGAGGATCCCTGGCATCTGGTTCAGTTCTGTCCTTTTTCATCCCATCAGCAGAGAAGCAGATTTATCTACTAACTGTCCTTTCAACACCTGCTTGTAACGAGCATTCCAGGGCCAGGGATAGACTGAAAGTACAGACACAGGGGTGACAAAAGCCTAAGTTCAAGAAAAGTAAACAAAACCAAGAAATAACATTTTTTTGTTGTTGTTTTTATGCTCTTTTTCTACCCTCCACTTCTCCAAAGCAGTGTGGGGCCCAAAGACACTAAGGTGAACTACAGACATTTGTCACGGCCCTTGTGTCTCCTTCCCCTTCCCAATTATTTCCTCCTGTCTAATAACACAGCCCATCCATTTCTCCCCCCATTAAGCTCAGGTTAACCAAGGACACAATTTCTTGTTAAGCAGATGGTCCATGACATGAGACGTTTGCAGGTTTGTAGGCATCAGCACAGGCCACATGGAGCTCAGGACTGAGGCGGCACGGCGCTCACCATGCCACTGTGCTCTCTGCA
The DNA here is from genome assembly GCA_013397555.1 of Urocynchramus pylzowi. Lineage (NCBI taxonomy): Eukaryota > Metazoa > Chordata > Aves > Passeriformes > Fringillidae > Urocynchramus > Urocynchramus pylzowi. The sequence continues at coordinate 318,502 of VZRH01014901.1, read as the reverse complement.
GACCCAGACTGCTACGTGCAAAGCCTTCTGAAATGCTGCTAGCCTTGTTGCTCTAGTCAGCAAAGAGGGCAACTGAGGAAAGGTCCCTTTGGTAGATCAAATTCCTTTCATAAGGGAGGACATAGCCCAACCACTCAGTCTGAGAGCTGATGGCACGCACGATAAGAAGACTAAACCCACTCCTGAAGTCAGACCAGCTGGAGTCCTACTGCGTGCTCAGGCCTCCAGGAGTGGTCAGCCAGACACGGACTGGAGCAGGAGGATGACCTTGGGGTGCAGCAGCCCTGCTCTGACAGCTGGCTGCTCCACTGAAAACCACCACTTTGTAGAGGAAATCACAGGAAGGTGATGAAAAACTCTCGTTACTCATGAGCAAGCCTGAGTCCTTCAAGACCAAGAGAACTTCTAAAGCTCAATGGTCTTTCTTGGGCAATCAGACAAAAAGAGGCACTTGGCAGATGGGCAATCTGTGCTCAGGGACATGAGGAGTCAGTCATTACCTAGTCAGCTGCTTTTCTCAACTCCTGGCTTTATTCTGAGCAAGAGGAAGGGGGAGGTAGAGACGGAAGAGAAAGAACAGCGTAAATCCCAGATTTCCATGAACCTCCGCTGCCCTCCAGGTCACAGAGGCAAACACAGCTCCACTGGTGCCCTTCCTTCCCCAGACTGCAGTGCTAAGGAAGCAATGCCCACTCTGGGCCACAAGCAGTTCATCAGAAAGTCAGCATGACCAGTAAGGGCAGTGCTGTCCAGCCCTCCTCAGAACAAGCCACCTCAAATACTTCCCTTTGAAACTCAAGGGAAGGATGTTTTCTGTATGCATTTTTCTTAACAGGTGCCACAAAAGATGAATGCCATGATTGTAAACCTAAGTGCATTCTCCCTTCTGTATTTTATCCTGTACAGCCAGATTTGGCAGCTTATTTGAAATAAAAAACTTTTCAAGCCGAGGAATTTGATGGTTTAGTCCACTTCCTTTTTTAAATGCTGCACACTGTTATAGCTTTAATGCTACCCATCTTGCCCTTTTTATTATTAATTAAAAATTGAATCCACCTAGAAGACAGAGGTAAAATACTAACACCTTTTCATGACAGAATGCATTTTTATATAACCTTGAAACAATTTCATGGACAAGTTCCCCTGAAACATTGATCCATGTGAAATCTGACATCTAGTTTCTTCTGAAGCACTGAAGTCCACACAGTTATTTTTATTTACAATGCTGCAGAGTATCAGCACCTCTGAACTTCTGATACAAAGAATGCATTGTCCCAGGAGCAAGGAAAACAAGGTGATGCAACTGAGGAGTAATACTACTTTTGTGACATCTGCTTCCTACCACAGTACAAGTCAGATGACATTCAACAGTATACCTGGATGCAATCAAACCTAAGCTACTACAAAAAACCTGTAAGTTTTGCTAACTTGTAGTTCCCAAACCACAGGCAACTCACATGATCATCCACCTTCACAGAAAGGCGTTTAACTGAATGTCAATACATTCCAAAAAGCAAAAGTATTAGAGACAAAACCTGAATACCTGGGAAGCCCTGCTACAAGAAGTTAATATATGTCCATTATGGTTCATTTCAGAGAAAAGTTGGCAAGGATTTAAACTCATCCTTGACTGCTGACTACCCAGACATTACAGCATCATGAGTGCTGGGAAATCTACAGTGAAACTGACTGACTAAAGACTTTTTTTTTTTTAATTAGCATTATATATCTCCTTGCGAGGTGCATGTCTTTGATAAAGACATTGGGATTAAAAAAAAAAAAAATGAGGAAAGTAAAAAAAAAGCAAATATGCACTACCAGCACAGGGATTACTGTAAAGCCAGTCATCCTTTTCAGCAATATCCAACCTGAAAGTAATTGCAACAGATGCTCCAACAACAGAACTGTCCTGGCAGGAAATAATTATAGCATCAAACAGCAATGAAGTCATTACATATCTCGGGGTCACAACAGAGCGAGACCAAAACCAGTGAAGAAAACCACTTTTTTTTTTTTAAAAAAAAAAAAGCACTTAAATACAGCCCAACAGGGAGAAGTGGGAAGTTCAGAACCAACAGCACCTTCTTCCTCTTAAGAAAAAGTGCAGGTGGAAGCCCTGGCTAATTCTCTGTTGCTATCCAAAGTATTAAGATGTCTGTATCAGCATTGTGCAATTCCTACGTTCATATTTTCACTGCTGCTACAGGAAGCACATCTATAAGGACGGTATCTCGCCGAACCCTTATGTTTCCCACATCGGGTTTATAGAAAAAAAGGGTTTCAAGGAGCAACACGTAATGAACTTTCAACTCTGTCCTCCTTAGGCACAGCAGTATTTTGTTCCATGAGCAGCGGCATCGGCCTGGTGGTGCCAGTGACAAAAATTCCCGCGGGACCGCCCGGTCGGGGGCGAGTGCGGGCAGCCTGACCCGCTCCGTGAGTTACGGAGCCGCTCTGCCGGCGCCAGCCCACGCTCACGCCCCCTCCCCGAGATACTCCTTCACCCGAGGTCCACTAAAGCCTCGAGCAACCTTTCTCAAGTCACATATAAGGGTAATTCGGCCGCTGAGTTTCTGGTTACTTTTCCTGCTCTTCGTGCTACCCAGCAAAGTAAGAACTCGCTTTTATCCAGAGACTTCCAGATCCATCCTCCAGACAGGCTGTAAGCATCCCCAGCGCTACCGGACTGAACCCAGTCACACTGCCCATGCCAGGCACACTCACACGCCGGTTCCCAGAAGTTTGGGGCAGACAAGCAGCCCGAGCACACACCGCCACTACATCACCACCACCACCACCCCCGCCGCC
>VZRH01014901.1:302821-315330 GCA_013397555.1 Urocynchramus pylzowi | reverse complement strand
CGCGCACGTGGGCCCGGCCGGGCCGGCCTCCCCTGCCGGCGGCGGGAGGGAGGGAGGGCGGGAGGGGAAGAGAGGAGGGAAGAAGGGCGGTCCAATGCCGCCAGCGCGTCCTACTGCGGCGGCGCCCGGCCCAGCCCCTCCGCCCCTTTGAGCCCGCCCGTGTTTATGGAGCCATGCGGACTCCAGCCCCTGCGCCGCGTTGAAGTTGGCGGCAGCGGGGAGAGTCCGGGGGGCCGGAGGGGGAGGCGCCCGGAGCCCCGGGATGGGGGTGAGGCGCGGGTGGCCACGGCAGAGCCGCTCCTCCCGCCCTGCCAGCCTCCGGCCCGCCTACCTGCGCCAGACCACCCCCGGCTGTACCTGGGCTGCAGGTGTCCTTGGGGCTTGCGTTCAAAACAAGAGCGGCTCCGGCTAGTGTGGGAGTTGGTAGTGTCGTGATGGGAGCTTGCTGACAGACCGAGACGGCGAAAGCAGCACGGACCTGCACGGATGAAGGGGACAACATCGTCCCGTTTGACCTTCATGCCCGGGCTCGACTTGAAGAAAGGCTGTGGCAGGACGTGGAACTCAATCCCCCTTAAAAAAGAAGCAAGGGTGACACTGACAGAATGCACACAACACAGCTCTAAAAACAAATTTTAGAATGTAATAGAAAGTTTTTGCACGTGTGATAGGGAGCTCAGCATGACCTTCAATAATTCTGTTTTGAGGTTGTGAATCATAGCCAAGTCTGGGTTAAATTTCAATACATTCTGAAGCATGTTGATGCACGTGCTTTATTTTATGCATAAAACTTGAGGGGTATTGCTTATAACTACCCAAATTGAGCACAAAACAAGCAATTACAAAATACGGGGCCTGTTGTATGGTTCATTAAAGTGGTACAAAAAGCTCAAAGTCCAAAAAATATTAGGAGAAAAAAAATAAATACTCTTGTATTAAACTTCCCTTGCAACTATGTTTTTCAGATAGAAATGTAGACAAGAAAGGGAAACACTCCTTTTTTTGGCTATTTTGAGTTAACAACTTTGCTTGATTCCACAGCATTAGTGCTTTATATTGCTGCCAGCAGCAACAGAAACAGAGAAGAGAAATTGCTCACCTCTTGCCATGCCTACTCCATTCCAAAACAAATCAGCCCAAAATCTCAAAGAGGTGGCAGCAGCAATGGTCAGAGTTTCCAAGTGTCAGAGCAAGCTAAGAAGATGGTGAAAACGGCGAGGTGGTAACGCAAGAGAGAGCATCCTCTGTACCTTTTACAGTTCTGCCAAGTCTGACCAAATTACATCACTTCTTACGCACATGAAGCTGTGATACACACATAAAGTAACAACCAGGGTACAGTGAGTTACCTCCTACATGCCAAAAGATGCACCGAGTCCAGGAGAGAGGGATGCTTCAGTTTCAGCAAAGACTAGCAGTGACTGATGGCAGAAGGGAAGACGATGCAAAGCAAGGCATCATGTTTATTGTTGTTGGACTTCAGGAAGAGTGGAGCTGGCTTCTTGCTTGAAGCCAAGTTTCTATCTTGCAGCCATTGAACTTTAGAGGGAATCTCTGAGACCCCCCTGCAAATGCTCAGAGGCAAAAAGAAACAGCTAAAGACAACAGAAGTGTATGCACCAAAGCTGCAAAGCACAGCAGTGTGTGAAAATGAGAGGTAGAAAATACAGCATAGTGAGAGAAAGAAATACATTAATCAAGGAGCAAAGGAAGCAATATGAAATACATTACAAGAAAAGGCATACCACAATTACAATAACGAGGAAAAAAAATCATACCTGGAAGATGTAGAAATGTACATATCTTTAAAAAATTAAAAAGTTAAAGTGCCGTAAGTATATTCTTCAAACAAAGCAGAGGCACCCATCGTGTTATGAAACTGTACAGGAAATAAAAGGAAGAGTCTTTTTCCCACACTGGAAACATGTGCTATCATAGAGGCCCAGTACGCACTCTCTATTAGCAAAGTTAAGGGAAATACAAAAAGTCCTTCAGAATAAAAAAGGAATAAAGAATCTGGAACTTTAAGACTGTTTCCATAACTGAAGAGCTTACAGCACATGTAAGGAAATTACTTTTGTCATTACGTGGAGTTTTGGGGTTTTAAAAAAATCTTTATTCTCTTGGGTAAATGCCACCATCAAAAAAAAAAAACAAACCAAAAAAAAACATACATTGATGTCCTAGATTCCAAGGCAATGTGTATTCTATTTGCCATCTGTTAGAGGTGTGGCAGTTATCTTCTGTTAATTGGGCAGTTTTCTTTATCTCTTCCACAAACCAATCCTCCCTCCGGGGAGACATCTGCTGTTAATGGGCCATTGACTGTCACTGCATGACTGATAAAAGTTACAGCATCCCATTGGGAGATGCTCCACCCAGAGGGAGGAGCCAAGCATTCCTACCTGGATATAATCTGAGATTTTTGGGACACTTTTCCACTTGATTCCCAGAGGAGCAGCTGCCTCTTCCACTGGATCTTCAGAGGAAGACTACACCCTTCTACAGGATCACTGCTCCAACAGAACCACATCTGTCACTCCAGAAGGACTGCAGCCACCATTCCAACTGGACTGCTACCAACACCCTGACCCACAGGGTGTTAGGTCATATTCTGACTGTCAGTGCTGTTTTGTTTTACTGCATTGTTTATTTTATTTTTATTTTCTTCCCTAATAAAGAACTCTTCTTCCTGCTCCCATATCTTTGCCTGAGAGCCCCCCTTAATTTCAAATTTATAACAGTTCAGAGGGAGGGGGTTTACATTTTCCATTTTAGGGGAGGCTCCTGCCTTCCTTAGCACACACCTGTCTTTTCAAACCAAGACAATTGAAAAACTCTGAATTAAGTCATCATTCTTGTCTACACTCTTTTTTACCCTGAGACGTTGTCTGAGGAATACTGCTAAACAAAGTCAGCTAAAAATGCCTCTAACCATGTAACTGTTCCTTCCATGAACACCCAGCCTTGGCAAAGTGACCTGCTCTACTACTTCAAATAACTCATGAATGGGTGCATTTAACATTCATATAGAAGTCCTTTCTTTACCTCCCAGGCACAGGAAAGCATTACAGCAAACAGCAGCTCAGATTTCCTTTCCAGGAGCTATTAGGTTAGATAGATACTGCCTGTAGTTTGCTCTGCATAGCCTGTTTCCAACAGCTGAGACCTTCACATTGCACATTGAATCAGTCTGTGCTGTTCCAAGCTTTCTGGAGGCTTTCAGATAGCATATTTAAAACACAAACCACCCCCCATAAAGCCACTTGCCCTCCAAAATTTCTGTCCACACACCAGGCCTTAACTCTTCCAAAGATGGACCTTTTTAAGTCCTTAGGTCTTAAGCCAGTTTCACATGCAGCAATAGTTTTAGCTTCCTATAATCCTATAAAATCTATCTAGTATGCTTCAAGGGTTTTTAATCTGTCCATGATTCTTTTTACAAAAGTTTTATATTCTCTTAGTTGGAAATTCATGAATAGAATAAATGAGCAAAAAGACTAAGTAATGGGAATCAAAGTTGTGTGTATCTGTTTACTAATGAAAAACTAAGTAAAATCACAGATAGCTATTTAATATGAGCAGTAAACACACCTGCATTTTGGTTGCAATTCCAGTAGATTTGTTTGTTTGTTTGTTTATAGTCAGAGATACAGCATGCCCTGTTTTTTGTCTTGACTGATGATTTTTTTATGGAGGTGCCTCTTTCGGATATTCAGGTCACAATGTATTTGCATAAGTCAGAGTCTTTGTTCCATGAGGTAAAATACCCTGCAGCTTTAAAACCTTATAAAACATTTAAAAATACAACAGGAAGGTATAACAAAAGAATTTGGCATATATTTTTATACTGTTATATGACATAAAGCTTGGTTGACTATACTGAGCTACTAACAGCAAGAGAGCTAACAGTGAGGCATGTGAAGTCCCAGCAGAGAAATTCCTGTCTGGCTGTGCACCTGCAGTGCCAGCTGATTTGAGGAACCCCAAGCTACATCACAGAGTCATAGATACCTTTATGCTGGAGAAGACCACCAAGATCATCAAGTCCAACCTTTACCCTGCACTGCCAAGTCCATCACTAAACCTTGTCACTCAGTACAACACATACAGATCATTTCAATACCTTCAGGGATTATGACTTAACCTCTTCCCTGGGCAGCCACTTCCAATGCTCAGCAGTCCTTTCAGTGAAGGAATTTTCCCTACTCTCTAATCTAAGCTTCCCCTGGCACAATCTGAGGCCATTTCCTCTTGTCCCTTGGGAGAAGAGACCAACTCTCACCTGGCTACAGCCTCCTTTCAGGTAGTTGTAGAGAGCAATAAGGACACCCCTCAGCCTCCTCTTCCCCAGCAACTCCTGTAGCCATTCCCCAAACAACTTGTGCTCCAGACCTTCCCCAGCTCCATCGCCCTTCTCTAGACACGCTCCAACACCTCCATGGCCTTCTTGCCATGAGGGGCCCAGAACCAAACACAAGATTTGAGGTGCAGCCTCACCAGGGCCCAGTAGAGCAGGACAATCACTGCCCTGCTCCTGCTGGCCACACTACTCCTGATACAGGCCAGGGTGCCATTGGCCTTCTGGGCCACCTGGGCACAGCTGGCTCATGTTCAGCTGGAAGTGACCTGCTGAGGTGGGAAGGTCTGGAAAGCACATGCACCTCACAAGCTTTGCTCTAAGTGAGAAAGATAGATCAGACAACTAAGTGAACAAAGGAAGAAAGAAGGGAGGAATGGGCACGAGCAATAGCCATGAGGAGCTGAAAATATACAGTAACAGGAAACAGGTACAGTAAAAATGCCTCTACAAAAGAGATCCATAAATTAAAGCTTAGCCATTGGGCACAAATATATTCTCAACAGAACACAGAATAAAACCAATTGATCTCAGACTTAATATGGTAAGAATTACAGAACTGTATGATGAAATTATACTGGATACCACTTGCTATCCAGTAAAACTCACTAAAAGAAAAGAGTTTTATCACTAACACTGCAGTGGCCTATAATAATACACCATTATGTAAGGTGACGTTGCTATTTTATTTATTTATTGATATTGCTCATGAATAATGTACAGTATTGCAACACTTAGTAAATGAAACAGAACACAAATAAGATCTTTACTAGACTCATAGTACCACTGAGCAGTAATTAGCCTATTTGCAAAAATTACAATAAAAAAGGAAGAAAACAGAGGTTCTGACAGATTTTACATATCCTGTACCACCACTAACCCAAGCCAGTCATCAGCTTCTGGAAAACATGTCAGTAATTTTTTGTGGCAAATATATGTGCGAGGCAAAAAAGCCTCTTTTTACACAGCTCAAGCATATCAGAAGTAGCACAACTTTAGTTCCATCATGTTTCAGGAAAACCACAAAACTCAGCTTAGATAGAAACAAGTTCATTCAGCAGCTCTGTGCACTGTGGACAATTACTGCCTCTTAGAGCTTCAAAAACATTATGCTGTCATAATTCTTCTGTGACTTAGATCTTTTTCCCTTCTCTGCTTCTATAACTTGCATTTCAGTGTCTTTTGCATTAAAAATCTGAGTAAAACAAAATTATTAATGCCATGGATTTCCAACTGTGATGCTCCAATGTATTTTTCCTTTATCCTCACAAGTATCACATTGTAGAAAACTGTTGCTGGAGTGGTGTTAAATTTCCACCTCCCTATGCTTGCATGTTATTTTAGATTAAGCAGGTGCATGGTTTTTAGCTGAACTGCTGGTCTTCCACTGGGAATTCTTAATTTGATTCACCCTTAATGCACAAAGAGCATAAAAGCATAGAAAGCTAATGATTTCTGAACCTGGAACTGCAATCTTGTTTCCTTGTTTTTGTTCCATGGATTATTCAAAGAAACTGGTTTACTTGATCAAAAAGTGCCTGCAAAGAGTACCTGGATTTATCTTTTTTCCCCTTTTGGTCATTAATAAAAAGATTGAGATTTTTTTCCCTTCCTCTTCGTTCCCTCATACTTTTCTCATATCTGAAGGGGGAAAGAAGGGTATTTTAAACTTTGAACAAATGTTAAAACTGAAAAATTAGTCTAATTTCAAAAGCATTAATGCAAAGCAAATCGTTTGCCCTATTTAAACATTTGGGAAAATGCATTTACATATTGTTCCTTCCCCTATTTTTTCTGTTCTGTTTCCAAAACATCCAAGTCACAGTCACTTACTGTACTATCATACTGGGAGGGAGGAAATACGTACTGAATTTCAAAGTACACACTCATTAAAATTTGTTATTCAAGCTGAATACCTAGAGACAGGCAATACCCTCTGGTGCTCCATCATCCTCATTGGAAATAAATAAATAAATAAATAAATAAATAAATAGAAATAATCCTGATGTTCAACATAACTTCCTGTGTTTCAGTTTGAGCCTTTTACCTCCAGTCTTGTCACTGAACACCACTGGTGCTGTCCTTTTTGTACCCTCCCATCAGATATTTATAGACATTGACTTTATCTCTCTGAGCCTTCTCTTCTCCAGGCTGAGCAGTCCCAACACTCTCAACCTTTCCTCACAGGTGAGATGCTCATATCACATCACATCACAGGTGAGATGCTCCAATCCTTTCATCATCCTTGGAGCCCTTTGCTGGACTCTCTCCAGAACCTCCATGTCTCTCTTGTACTGGGCAGCCCAGAAGGGAATACAGCACTCCAGGTGTGGCCTCACCAGTGCTGAGCAGAGAGGAAGGTTTGTCTTCCTTTAACCTGCTGGTAGTACCATATAGAGGTAGTATTACAGTAACTATTACAAAAAATGAGAATACTGCATTCTGATAGTATTTTAATGCAAATTTTTTATACACTATATAGCCTGTGTCTTCCACTTGTGATGGAAACAGAATCTGTTAAGCTGCAAAGGGACAACAACGTGTCAGAAACACTGTGGTAAGGATCACTACAGGATAAAACACTATAATTTTCTATTTTCCATAGAATAGAATTATATTATAGAATTTTTGCTATAATTTTCATCATTTTCAAAGACAATGATAATGCCTTATACAACCCACACAAGTAGCATGTTGCCATACACCTTCCTTCACTGCTTCCTGCATGAAATGTTCCCAACAGTGTCTTACACTATTATAAATCAGCAGCAACCATTATAGCTCCCAGCACTATCAATCTACAGAGACACTACAAAAGTCACCTAACATTGTACCACCAGATGTTAGGGGAGATTTCATACATCAAGTTAAATGCACAGGTGTCACCTGGAATAATTTCTGTGAAAAGATTTTGCATACCATTTATATAATTGTTTCCTACAGAGTTACTAATACATACCTGGGATGGCTGGTTTCTCCTTATTATAGCAAGTTCAATGTTTTTTCCACCAGATTTCACAGTATAGCATACAATGAAATCAATAAAACAAGTATATTTACCAAGTATTTTGCATTTTCATGAAGGAAAGAGGCCCAGGCTTTTCTTGAAGCTTTTAGCATGCATTTTGTACTGGATGCCTTGTTAGCTAATTTGATAGTGTCCTTTGAGCTCCTGAAGCAACTTTGGGGTATTTCTGTTCCAAAAACTCTTACCCAGCTTTAGCATTGCCACCAATTGCAGATGACAGAAAGGAAGTTGCAAATCTCACCACAACACACATGAACTTACCTGCTTAAATTGATCTTATAAAGGTTTAGGTATATTTTGCAAAGGGACTCCCTCCACAGTCACTCTGCAACATGCAGTGCACAACTTTTCTGTCTGCCAGATCAACCATTTCCCCTTGCAGCTCATAGTTAGACTCTGCTAACATTCCAGTACTTCATCTTAAGATATCTAGGAACATAAATACATGAGAGGAAACAGTTCTTAACTATTTTTATGTCACATGTCTTTTTCTTTATTCTCTGTCAACTCTTGTTTGCCAAAACCTCTTCTGATCAGCAACTATGGAAAGCAGAAAAACTTCAATCCTTTAACACACTCCTGTGAGCAACAGTTGAAGGAACACAAATTCTGTCCATGGTAGAAGCATTCCAAAATTAAGCTGGGATGTAGACTATTTTACTAACCCATGTAGATCTATATTCAGCATTTTAGGAATGCCGTGGCTGAGTTAGGCAGGTTTTTTTGGCAAAAACATTCAAGAAGCTCCGTTTAAAAGAACTGCAAATTTTGGTACATACTTCTTTACATCAAAGAAGAAAAAAAGGCATGCACAGGGTTTCTCTCAAATGGAATTCCAAACTTTTTCCAGTTTCATTGGCATCTAAATCAATATCAGTCTTCCTAGTGAACTGAAGATTGTCCACATGGTCTAATGTGCAAGACTAGCTTCCAGTGCAGGGTTTTCTTTTCTTACTTTATCTAGAGAATAGATACTTGTAGTGGTTCAATGATTATCTTTCCCACCCTGAAGTTTAATAATAAAAAAAATTATTCTAATATAATAGCACTAAAAAAACCTCAGTAGCATTTGTTCATTTAGAAGAGATACAGAAGGTGGTCAGAAGCTTCACCTGGGTTTACTGAAGAGCTGATTATGACCATTTTCACCTGTGCCATGATTTTTCAATAAATGGTATCCCTGGTGGTCCAACTGCCAACACACGTTCACCAGTCCTGAAGACAAGCATCATCCATCAGCATTTTTTAAAAAATTAAAATCAGATGGCAAGAAAGGTGTTCTGCACTGTTTACAGTGGGAAAACAAAAGTATATTCAGAGGATGGGAAAAACAGAGAGAGCTTTTGAAAGGGCTTCCGAAAGGGCTTCCCTGCTTTCTCTATTTTGGAAATCAGAGAATGTGAACAGTAATCCAATTAACTACACTCTTGAGGCAAAAAGTAGGGAATAAAAGGCAAGTACAGGCAGATCCCAGCAGGACAGGGAGCCAAGAAGGTGTGATGGGCACATCAGAGTATAGAACTGTAGAAGACTGCAAAGTTAAACACCACCACTTGCATTGGTAAGTAACTCTGCTACTCTATGCTTACCTTGGGAAAAACAAAACCACACAAACAAATATGCAATACTTAAGAAAGGAGAAAAGAAGGAATTAGGACTCATCATTTCCTTTTGTCCATAACCTCCAAGTTAAGAGCCCAAATCTCTGAGCAAAAAGGAATTGGTAACAGCAAGAATGGCTACCAGCTGGCAAATTATCAAAAAGCAGCTTTCCCCACCAAGGTTCTTAAGTAAAGACAACACAAAGTGTGTACTTACTTACCAGTTCTAGCAACTACTTCAAAGCATCAATAACATTAAGAGGTTAAAGAAAATTGGCAAAAATATCAAATTGATAAAATTAGCATTTACAGTATCAACACTGTAATGAGAAGTACTTATGTAATAAAACTACCCACTTAAAAATAAAGATAGGTCAATACAGAACTGATTATCACAATTCAGCCTTGAATTTTTTTATTTCATTGGTGGACAAAAGCAGAGAAATTCATAAAATATGCAGAACATATATAAAATTAGTGTAAGCCTTTAAAGCATCCTTATGTCCTTCAGTCCTTTGCCTCAAAGCCAATGTGACACTTGATTTTGCCAAGGCACATACTCTTACAGGTCTGGGGGAGTTTTAATTCTACAGAAAAATTGTTCCAATTTACTCATAATCAAAGAATGGTTAGAAGCAATTACAAAATGTGCTGATACACTATTTTCCTTCCTCCTCTTCTCCTACTAAGCCTTACCAAAGAGAATTAATTAAAACTGAGCAGTGAAGGTGGACACCACTCCTGCTGTGCATTGGGGAGACAAATCCAGTGCAGCAACCTCCAGCTGCCTTAGCTATACCTATGCCAGAACAGAAAGGTCATCAGACAGTGGAGCATGCTCATCTCTATTTCTTCAATGGGCTCTGGCACACATTGGGAACCTGCAGCCAGGACACAGCTGGTCCATTCTGGAGGCGAGGAGACTCTGGTTTGAACATGGTCTCGAGGACAAAACCTGGTCTTCAGCAGTTTTATTCACTAGTGAAGAGGCACCCCATCAGCTCAGGTACTGTAAGAGCTTTCAGAATCCACTAAACACAAATTCAGCAATGAAATTACTCCACTGGATTATAGTGGTAAATACTTGATGGACTGAGTACAAAGTATGGGCAACACCAGCTGCTGTCAGGTGTGACTGTTCCTTTAGCCAGAGGAATTCTTCAACCAGCTTCCATACCTCTTCATGATACCTCATCAGATACTCACTAAGCAGAAACTTAAAAGTGTCAAACCACTTACCTGCTAAAGTTGCAAGGCAGTGTGTGATGTATTCTGCTGTGGCTGGACCCTCAAGAGTCAGTCTATGGTGCTTTAAATCACAATTGTGGCACCAGCAGTCAGGTCTGCATAATCATGATGATAAAGTCCTCACAAAGAGTCCTTCATTAACAAACAACAAATTGTTATTCAAGAAGAAGGAAACCATTGCAATTTTTTTTTCAGTCAAAAACTGCTAAGAGAGCAATGTAGGTGAAAACAGACAAATTTAAAACTGGACACAGAAGTAACTTTATTCTGAGAAATAGCATTTTAAAGTAAATTTCATAACAGTTTTTAAGTTTGCAGAAAGTTAACTTGCATAATTAAATATGGGTTTAGCCACTCCAAAAACCCATATGAAAAGCACCTTCTTCCCTAGATACCACATATCATGGTTTTGATATTGTACCACTCCCACCAACCACAGTACCAGGAAATGGGGCTTGCCAGCAGCATAATAGTGTGTAAGAAGAGAGGGCTACTAAGGTACATCCTTCTTCATTACAAGATACTGTAGAAAATCCAAAGCACAGTACCACATTACAACTTTCCTGATGGTAAAGACAGTTGAGTAAGTTCCTTACTTCCCAGTTTCCTAGTAAATTCTTCACTCTCTGGTGTAGTTTGTCATTCTCCCGTTCTTACACAAATTCATCTGCTTGTGAGGCCAGTGAAAACATGCAGTTTCCAAAGGTAAAAGATAATTACTTTTTTTTAAGTTGGATCATTCTGATGTGCTGTTTACTACAAAAAGCTGAAAATTTCTTTGATCACTTGAACTCCCCTTCCTGGGAAGCAGTTCCACATTTAGCATTAGCCAATCTAAGAGCCCACTGCTCTTCTCCTCTCTCCTGCCTCTCTCTGCATATTTTGATTCTCTCCCTGTTTTAAGATCAGCAGTTCTACAGATATTAAGTTAGATCTGTGTGTGGATCCAACTCAAAACTAATTTTTTTTGACAAGCTGAAATTTGTTTACATCCATTCTGAAAGCACACAAAGAGGATAGTTTCACCTCCTGATGGCATAATCGAAATGAAGATTGCTACAAAATACAGCAGTTCTGTTCTTCCCAACCACCTCCACAGACATTCCTGCAGCTTTCCTTGAACTGGATTTAACAATCACACAGCTTTGTGGCAACTCACCAAAAAAAGGATTCACCTTGCATCAGATCAGTGAGTTTAGCACAATTATCCTCAGTAGCAGCCTGCATACACAATCGGTTAGGTGTAATATCAAATTCCACCCTCAGTGGGTGACATTAATGGTCTGACCCCCAAAAAAGGACAGTTACATCTCCTTCCCCAACTTCTTCCTTCACTCCCCCTTTACCTCACAGGTATGGGATACATATGGCTGCCCACTGAATCAATGCAACAAGCAAGTGAAGATTTTTTTTCTGGGAGGTTGGTGAGCTGAGTCAACTCACAAGGGCTCCAAAGCAGCATCAGAAAGGGCACCAGGGAGAAGACAGCAGTGCTTAGGACAGAGCAGGACAGAGTAGAGGCAGGAGGAATAAGTGCCACCACCCAGTAGCACACACTAATGTGAGAGTTAAACTGATCTAAGTCAGTGCTGTGGCTTTGCTCTTTGAATTGCTTCCTCTTCTGAGTCTGTGGCTCTCACCTGCCCTGGGTGAGACACTGTGAGAAAACTTCTCTGGTTTTCTTGGCTTATCTCTCTGCCCTGCAGGGCTTTACCACACCCCAGCCAGGCAGCAAGGCCAGCACAGAAGTGGCAGTGGGAGAGCACAGCCTGGGGTAAGACCTTTGCCTTGAGGTGCCAGGTAGCAATGACCAGTTGGTTTAGGGGTGCCATGGAACTGAACAGGGGGATGATATGTATGCCCTAGGCAGTTCTGCTAGCCATCTGCTGAGCTTCCATGCAGTTTTGCCTTCATTCAGTCCTCATCTGAAGAGAAATATTCCTTGTGGAGGCAAATGTTCTAAAGCTCTGGCTTATTTAGGTTTGGAAGAGGGGTCTCTTTTATGAGATGGACTTGTCAAGAGGCAGTAGCTAGGGCAGGGGAGGAGGACAGCAGCAGAGATTTAAGCCCAAAGTTGTGTCCCAAGTCTCCACAAATATTTCCAACATCATCCTCATTTGTTTTGATGAATTTTATCTGGAGGTTAGCATTTCTTGTCCCTTTCATTCTGCCTATTGCCACTGGAACTAGTAAAGAGTAATTTCTGTTATTTAAGTGGCTTGCCCCTAGTGACGAGATGCAAACAAACCTAAAAGGTGACTTAAAAAAAAAA
>VZRH01014901.1:275288-292949 GCA_013397555.1 Urocynchramus pylzowi | reverse complement strand
GCCGCACTCGCTGTGCCCGGGGCTCGGCCCCGGCGGGACGCTGCCCCTCTCTCTGCGCTCGGACACTTGTTGGAGGGTCCCGGGGCCGGCGGGAGGCGCCGGGCGGAGGCGGGCGAGGTCCCTGGGTGTCTCCAGCCCTCATTTTTCTTCCTCCGCTTGGGCTGCCCCGATCGCCCCGCGGGCCTGAATTAACCGAGAGGACTCGGCCTGAAAGTGGAGGAGTCGAGTGAGCCCTTGCTGCGGGGGGGCTCTGACAGTGGGACCGCAGCCGGGCTGTTCCAGGCGCTCTGCCTGACTCCGGGCGCTGCGGGGTAGGAGGCGGCTCCAGTTCCCAAACTTGGTCGACCTGGTAGTTAAGGCTGCCTCCCAGTAAGCCTGAGGTGTGATTGAAGACGAATGTCGCGTTCGGAGCCAATGACAGCGGCTCCGGACGACTCCACCTAAGCTTGTGTGGGAGGGAGCAAGTTAACTCGCTAAAGCGGTCAAAGAAAAGCACATACAGGATCAATAATAATCCACAGCAGCAGCAAAGGAGCACGTTCAAGTTCACTGGTAACTGTGTGGTATTTAGAAACTTAACTCAAGACTCGTACCATCATTGGTGTGGGTGGCCGTGGGTCAAACAGATTTCGGATTGGTACCAGCTCCTTATGTAGAGGAGTCCTTTGGATAGATAGAGCTAGCTTCTGATTTAGTAAAGAATTAGAACCTCTACAAAGCAGGTGTTGCAGTGATATGGACCTCAAAGAAGACCCTGGAGCTGTAATGGGAACCTCCAGGGTACTCTAGGAGAAGTCAGTGCTTGGGAATTGGAGATTGAAAAATACATATCCAGTGGGTGGAAAGCTGCACAGAGGTAGTCAGTAGAGACTTCAGGATGCTGAGGTGCACATGGAGAATACAGATGATAAAGTTTGCCTGGGTCTGTAGTCAAACCATTAGTTCGATGGTGGTGTGCTGGCAAAACCGCAGTGTTAAAGTTGAAGAATTTTTGTAATGTACCTAAGTTGTCAGAAGCCCTGAAGGTATCTTCATCCAGCTGGAAACTCAATTCTCTTTCGATGGTAGATGTTTATAACTATCCCAATTTTCTGTCAGCAAACACTCAATTAAACTTGTAAAAAACAGTTGTCTGCAGCCCCACCTAGGATACAGTTATATTCCTTCTTGTTCCCTTTCCTCTTAGCCCTAGCATTCCTGCCCCCCTCTGGTCCTTTCCTCCCCAGCAGGTCTGGCTTACATGGCTGTAATGAAGAATGCAACCATCTAATGGAGAGTTTCAAAGTCTACTTGTGTGCTAAGTCTTATGAATCTGCTGCTTCCCTCAGGACTGTGGTAGATATTCTGAGGAGGACCTTGATTTACAGCTTCCTTTGCAAGTGCTCTATTAGACTTTGGTATCAAAGGTATCATCTCCTTTTTTTCCTTTTTTTTTTTCTGATGAAAATAGCCACTATGTTTCTTATAAAACTTGAAGTTAGTAGGTGTGCTGTGTGCCAGTGTAGCAGTTGGTTTGTGATCCTATTCAGAGTCTGCAGTTGTAGCTTTTCTTATTTTCTGAGGCTCACATAGTAGCTGAAAATACTGCAGTTATGTCTGTGTTTAGTGTTTAATGAATGTGTTTCCAGATCCAGCAGTTTCAGGGAAAATACTTGCACTAGGTTCATTCTAGTCCATTCTGGTGAGTTACTGTTTAAAGCTTAAGAAATCTTGGCTCATTCTTACATGGATAGAAGTCCTGAGTGGACTGCATAAGGTTTCTGACTCCATACTCTTTTCATAGTAGAGATGAATTAGATAGGGAAAAAAGTGTCACTACATTTTTTTTTTTCCCCCCTCCCTGTAGAATTTGTTAGGGAAATAAAGGCTGTGGAATGATGTTGTGCTTTCCTTGTGGAAGGATGAGTCTAGTCATGGCTAGTTTCAACCATGTTTGGAAGATGGAGAGTGTCTGTGGGATGTTTTAAGATTCTGCTAGTTTTGTGAAATTCAGCAGCAGCAGCTGGGTAAAGGGATCTAAATTAGCTTTCCAGTGAGAGGAAGCAAAGGAGTAAATTGATGCAAAATTTTGCATTTGGCAGTAAATTTTCCATTTCCGTAAGATGACTTGGGTAACTTGGCTGGTGGCTGAGATTAGCTGTGGTTCTGCTGAATCTTGCGTGATCAGAGTGCAGAGCATGAGCTAGAAAGATGAGTGTGGGCCACATGCACTCCAGGAGACCAGGTTGTGTGGTTTTTTCCTTGTTTACAGAGCTTGGAACACTCTGACTTGGTGAACTTTTTGTAGAAAGTTGTGAAATTGGCCATTTCCTGTGATTTTTAGAACTACTCTTTTTTGGTGAGAAAATTAATTAGTAGGTGTTCATTTTCATAGACACTGCTGAAGTGTGATAGATTTTTTGTGTCCATTTGTCCTGGTTCTGGCCACCATAGGATTAATTCTTGCAGTAGCCAGGAGGGCTCATGGCATGGACCCAGAGGTTATTCTGTAGCACCTCACTTAATTTTCCGTGGATGGGGGAAGGGGTCACGTATTGTGGTGTCATCAGGCATTGTTGGGGGCTCTATGTGGTGAGCACTTGTATGTGAATCATTTGCCCTCTTGTACCCTCCATTAGTAGTATTTTTGCTGGCATTGTTTGTTTCTTATCTCAGTGGTATTTCCAGTAAATTTTTGCTATCGCAATTGATGATCTTAACCTTTTGTGCCTCCAATTCTCCCCTCCACCCTACCAGAGGGGAGAGGGATGCATGGTTTGGAGTGTTTCAGTGGGAATGCTAAATTGGGCAATACCATTCCTAAACCATAATGTGCCGTTATACCAAATATTTATAAAATGCAGCTTAGTTAGAGATTATTCATGTAAATATTGCTTGGCTTTCCAGTGCATTTGCTTTGAACAAATCTGGTCAGCTCAGTTTTCATCAATAGCAATTTCAGTGCCTTTTAAAATTAAATTTATGAGCAGTTGCTTTATAAGGAGAAAGGAAGCTTGGGGCATAGACTTTTAAGTGAATTTCTTGTTAGCAATCAAATGAAGGAATGCAGCAAACTTAAAACTTTCTAAGAACTTGGTGCAGAATCAGCATACGTATTTCAACAGGACACTTCACAAATGTAGCTGCTGGTGGTAGCACTATGAAACCCTTAAGCCAAAACCTGTAAAACTAATCAGTGGGGGGAAATGGGAGCAAAACAGTGTTCTGCAAATAATTGGTGAAGTAGAAGTTTCTGAATAACAACTTTTTTGTTTGTTTGTTTTTTTAAAACTAAGAAGAGGGGCATTACTCGAGACTCAGACTTATCTTCAGTTGCTTTCCACAAAGAACATGGAATTTACTCCAAACTTCTTTGTTGTTTCAGATGTTGGATGAAAACAATCATCTTATCCAATGTATAATGGACTATCAGAACAAGGGAAAGACTTCTGAATGCTCTCAGTAAGACCTTAATCTATACCTACTGTGGACTGGGCGAATTTACATCTAGATCATCATTCTTGACTTGTTTAGCTTACCTTACAGGACAGCTGTGCTGTGAAGAAAAGCATTGCTACAGATACAACACTTGAAATTCTTGTGGGGGATGGGAGAGTTTTATTTGCTCTATGAGTATCACTATTGTCACTGAAATGTTGCAACTTGCCTACTGCAAGTAGTAGCATCATGATGATGCTGCTTATAAAAATAAGGACTGTCTAACAAAGATCTTTTTCTTCTGTGTTGTAATTACATTGTTGGAAAGAGGTAGTTTTGTTTGAAAAATTCTCAAAACCATGTAGGAAGTTGGACCTTTCTGCTTCCTCATGGCATGTTTGAAAACTACCTGCTTTTCACTTGCCCAAGAACAAACAGGCTTGTCGCAGAAGTTTGGCTTGCCAAAATATCCATCTCAGACTTTCAGTCTAGTGGCAGTAATCTGAGGGAACTGTAGAAGGAATGAATTGTTAAGGAGTGTTATTTTCCCATTACACTTTTCTGGCATGAGGTGATGATGGCACCCATGTAATCAGACAAATATGGACAGACAGGACGTCTTACTCCCTTGCCAAGAGAACTGGTAATCTGGGAATAGGAGTGGGATTGTAAATAATAGCTGCTTTTGGTTTAAGGGACTATTATTTGCAAGCCTGTAGTTATATACTTATAATCTGCTTCGGCTTTCAAGGTTGTTTTTGTGTCTGTGGGCTAGATTCTGAGAATCAGGACTGGGGTTCTCTAGCAGAAAAATTATTCCATAGCAAACTTCCAAATCTTAGGGTTCTCATGAAATGTGGTCACAATTCACAGAAATCTATGATATCTTGAATATGGGGACATAATAAACAGCTCTCTTTCTCTAGTGTTTGTGATGGAAATTACACCAGACACAAACACTCCCTGTATGTATTCTGGTGATTTAGTTTAAGGCAGGAAGTGAAATAAGTGAGAACAGTGTCACCCAGCTTTTTGTCATAGCAAGACAGTAGTACAGTTAGGCACAGATATGATGGAGACATTGGAAAAGATTGGATAATAGATAAGTGTGAGGGAAAAGGCTTAAGATTCCTAGTAATGGTACTCTTGTAAGTCTCTTGAGTCTTATTTTGTATAAGTAGCTTTCTTTACATTTGTGGAATTAGAGTGAATTCTGATGTTACTGTATTGATGAATTAAGATTTGTTTTGCTTTGTTTGTTTTGATAGATACCAGCAGATGCTGCATACAAACTTGGTTTACCTAGCCACTATAGCTGACTCCAACCAGAACATGCAGTCTCTACTACCAGCAGTAAGTACAAAATAGTGTAAAAGTAGGGAATATATTTCATTTGGATTCCTGAAGGTAAAAAAAACCCCACCCAAACCAAAAACCAACCAACCAAATGTTTGAGATCGTGACCAAACATTTGGCCTCTTATTTACTGTACAGTAAATATATGATGCTGTCTCTTCACGCTGTATTTGGTGTAATCTCACACCTTAGGTATTGCTTAAAATCTGACTTGTTTAAATGTGGACTCTTACTATGAATTAGATATGCAATGCTCAACTATCTGGTCTGCCTCAAAGACAGATGTTTTTTTTTTCCTTTTTTGTTTTTCCCCCTCAGCTGAGAACTGTAGTGGTATGGTTCCTAGTAAACTCCTATAGTGGTACAATTTTTCCTCTTTGATTAGGGAAAGGTGAGGGAATGGGATTTTTTTTTTGTCTTTTTAATTTTCACTGGAATATCATCCATTCTCTTGCCCCAGTAGACTGAGGCTGGGTAAATTTTTTTCTGCTTTTCCACCTTCTAGGTGAGTCTCAAATTCTTTGTCTTTCTCATGTATCAGAAAACAACCTTGTTTTAAGGTGGATTATGATAGTACAAAAGAAGTAAGGGCCCACAGGCCCTTGAAACACTGCATCACTTTACGTGTCTTGGATATTACTTGCTATCTTTTTTTAGTCTGAATTTTTTCTGAATCTGTATTCCTGAACTCTGTATTTTATAAGATGCCTCAAATTTTTCCCCTTCTCCATTGTTTATGCAGCAGTAAGAAAAGAGACAGCAGCATAAAGATAGCTTGCTGTCTGTTTGCTTTTTGTGCTAATCAGAAGGCTTGGGGAGTTCATTGTGAGTAACACAAGGAAGTTCTTTGTTTTTTGGTAATAAAACTTTTTTTGAATTAATATAGTCTTGATTCATTTCTGCAAAATGAAGCTAAAAAGATGTCTGTAAAACAGCCATTCCTAGATACTAGTTTTCACCAACTGAAATTGAATTACTTTTTCTTTGGTCTCTGGAGAAGTGTTCTCCAATCATTGCTACTAGTGAAGCATCCTTTCAAGTTGGTACCTAGAGGACTATAGAAACAGTGCTTTATTATGTCCAACCTGTTGTGCCTGTTGAGGTTTCTCTTTTTATAAATCCACACTTGTAGCTGAGGGGGAGGGAAAGAACACTTTAAGAGGGCTGTGTGTGTTCCTCAACTAATATGTTTTTGGAGGCTTAATTCATATCCTGGTTCTGATGACAACTGGAAATGAATTTGACCTTACCCTAGTCCCTGGTGGACAGCCCTGTTGTTAAAGTTGAATGTGATGACATTCTCTTCCTAAAAGAAAATGAAGATAGGGCTGGGAAAGGCTTTTACAGATCTGGACAGAAGTGTTTTTCTGATCTTCAAGGACAGGAATATTCTGTTCACAGTACTGAGAAAAATAGCATAGTGTGTGTTTGAGTGGGTAGAGAATGTCTCTTTTGGACAGGTGAGGAAGGGAAAAATGGTTCTTGGGTTTCTTTGGGTTTTCTTTCAAAAATACTAAATGAAGTTTAGATCTGCATGCTTACCTAAATGTAGATGCTCTGACCTACAATCTTTGACGATTGTCCCAAAATGTAGCATAATCAGACAAGATGATTTTTGTTGGGGTCTATAAGAAAATATTCTTTAAATTCTTTCTGTCTTGATAGTAAATTTTAGCTAACAGAATTTAGGAACACGTGAACTATTGTGTTATCTTCCTTTCTTCAATGCAAGATGAACTACTTCAGAATCTTTTCCTCCACTGGCTTTCCATGTAGGAGCTGATGAGGTTCATGCTGATTTGGAGGTAGTATGATTCTCTTCACCATGCTTGTGTATCAGCAGTTGATCAGTCTTACTAAATTCAAGGTGTGGATAGTAACAGTAAATACAGAGCAAGATACTGTGTGTGTAGACATCTACTATTTTTAAGACTAAAATATATCAGTTTTATGCTACTACTATTGCAGTTTCTTTCCACAGAAGTTAGGAGACCGTGAGTTTGTATACTTTCTGAAGTTGGGTTGTGTCTCATCTATTCATTTCTGGAAGATTGTTTCCCCCAGTAGACTAAATTTTCTTTTTTTGTTTAAATTTTATCCTGTTATTGTTTTAATCAGGTAAATAAGCTCTCAAGAAATTTCACAACTTTTAAAGCATTTTATAAAAAGTAATAGTTATGTGTTAAAGTGAAGTTGGAAAGAGAATGCTTCTCTTCAGGTATCATTCACACTGAACAAAAGACATAAGTTACCAGGCTCATTGAAATTTTTAATACAAGCAAAAATTACTCCGACCTTACCAGAACTTCATTGTGTCCTCTAGCAATATTCCTTACACTTAATGCTTTATATTGTTAGGAGAAATGCTTGTAGTTGGCTGTTGTGCCTTTTCCCTTGCCTTTCAGAATTCACTGTTCTAATGAAATGACTGATGCCATTTCTGAAACTCGGGTATTGCCTTAGAGACCGAAAAGTGTAGTGACCCAACGGTGCTGTGCAGAGAAATGTTTATATAACTGGGACCTGGAAGTGTGGAAAGGTGAAACAGGTGAAGCAAGCACTGCAGAGTCTGGGTGAAGGGAGCCAGGAAAACTTTGAAAATCCAGTGTCATAACAAAGCTGTGGTCTTATATGCCTGCTAGAGTACTAAATTAGTACTAAATTATTACTTTTGGAGTAAGACACTTTCTTTCACATTAAAAGACAAAGTGTGAGGTTCTTGAGTCAACCAGTCTTTTCTTAGCTGTCTGAACAGAAGTGTTATAAAGGGCAGGGCTGTTATGTGGTGTGTTCCCAGCTGGATTAGAGCAGTGACTAAGTTCACATGTGAAGTTGATGCAACATTTTGCTGTCTCTTTCTGAGTTGTGGCAAGTATTCTTGGATCACAGTCAAGAGTCTCTGAACTATCCCCTTATGAGATAAGCTAGCTTCCCAAAAAAGGCTTTTGCACCATGAGGAACACAACACTTGCTTTCTTGTGATTTTTCAGTGGTGCTGTTTTTGAGGGAGGACTACAGCAAGATATTGATGTCCTTGAACCGTAGAGAGCAAAGAAGCAATTGAAGTGGTGGTGAGGTATTGTGTGTGTTTGTTTCTAACCACATGAAATTTCAAACTGCAGAACACGCAACCTCCTTGACTTACGTTTTTTTTGTTTGCTGAAGTGTTTTTAGTGCTCTTAAAAAGTCATTGAAGAGTACTGAATAAAGAGTCCCCAGCTTTTCTATTTGGACATCTTCCCTCTCTTATATGTCTTCATTTTGCCAAGTATTTTTAAGGAAACAACCCATGACCGTCACTATTTGGTATATAGTGGGATACTTTCCATTTTATAATGGGCAGATATTGAGGTCTTCAGGAATTATTTGGGAACATTTGTGTGGGGGTTTTTATTATTTTTTAGGGGGGGTGGGTTTGGTTTGGTTTTTTTTTAGTATAGGAAGTGATTTTTTTCAGTTTTTCTTACATTCTGTCAGCATGCAGAGCATGAGATTTCAGTGTGTATTTCAAGGTGTTGAAAATAAGTGCTTCTGATTATTACTCACTAGTGTAACATAGAGCTTTCTTTTATGTTGGAAGTGCCAGTTTCTTCCACTACTAAGTTACAGGCTGTATGTGTACTGACTCCCAAGAAAACTTACTGTGTCCAAGTCATAGAAGAACCTGGATATTGCATTAAATAGTTTTTCTAAATTCCATAATATTGTAAAGGTTATTAATAAACTTTCTAATTACAAAACAGAAATATTTTTTTTTAACTTGAGCTATTTCTTTCAAAAATAAAGCTTTTTCTAAGACTTGCAAAATCTCTTTTGTCCTGTCCCCAAACTTGTCAGACAGATTAGGGAGGAGTCCATGTCACTTTAGTTATAAAATACTTCTCTATAAGACAATGATTGCTTTTTATAAACACCTAATTTCAACAAGCACTGAAATGCTGGTTCTTTCCAAAGCAACTGCTTCAAGAGATAGGGAAAAACCCAAACCACAACAAACCAAACTAATACAAAAAAATCTCCAAAACCAAAGACAACCATTGCCCATACACAAAATAATAAAATACTTCCAAAAATTAACTTGAAGGCAAGCTTTAGTGAAGTGTTAGTAATGTTTAATGGCTCTAAGTTGTGGAGCTCTGCAGGCTAAATAGAAATCTTCAATATAAGCATGGTTTCTCTCAGACAATGAAAACTCTCATACAGTTTTACACACTTTATTTTTCAAAGGGGTGATGTTCAGTCTATGGTTTTAATGTACTTGCAATGTGGTTGTAGAAAAAAATTTGAGTCTTAAGAACTGAGCTGTGCACTATGGTTTTTTAGTAGCCTTTATTTTGGACACAAAAGTTGTCTAAAATACATGTTAGTTGAATTACCTTGACTTGGCTTTTCTTGAAAAAAGCAAGGTGGCACCCTGAGAATAAAAATATGTCTCAGTTTTCACACTTCGAAATACAATTTTGAAGTAAACTTTTATTACTGATGATGAGAGGAATCCTAAATTAATGAGATTCTTGTCCAGTTATGCACCAAAGGCCTGGTAAAGTTTGATAGCTATGGTGATGGTGTGATTTAACCCCAGCTGGTAACTCAGATCCATGCACTGCTTGATTACCCCACACATCTTCCTTCCCCTTGCAGTGGACTGGGCAGGAGAATCAGAAAAAAAGATGAAGCCTATAGGTTGAGATAAGAACAATTTAATAACTGAAATAAAATACTACTGTAAGATTATAATTGTTATTAAAAATGAGACCGTAAAACCACAGACCAGTGCCCAGCTTAAGTCTGATGCTCTGTGGTGTGGATTATCCCTTTGGCCAGGTTGGATCTGCTGTCCTGGCCGTACTCCCTCCTGGCTACTTGCACATCTTGCTGGCAGAGCCTGGGAAACAACAACAAAAAAAATCTTTTAATTAACAGTAAGCACTGCTTAGCAGCAGCTAAAACATAGGTGTGTTATCACCATTATTATCCTGAATCCAAAATCCAGCACTGTACCAGCTACTGGGAAAAAATATCAACTCTATCCCAGCAGAAATCAGGAGAGGTAACATAGCAGAAAATCTGTTTCTGGTATGTGGAGTATGCTGCATAATTTTGCATTAACCTTTCAGAACACAAGTCCATGCCCAGTTCAAGTTCAACTATTTGTAAACTGAATTAATAGAGAACAGAGCAAAAGGGATGTTGAATGTTTCCTGTCAAGAGGCAAGGGAGCTATTAGCAATTACTGGAGCTTGGATTTTGAAGAATAATTGCTCTGATTAAATGTTAAATAGTTATGAAAAAAAAGAATTTCTTAAGATGTTATAAAAGAGAAGAAGGCAGCTGTGTTGGCACAACTGAAAGGGTACTGCTGGAAATGAAGAGTCGCTGGTGGGAGCTTCTTAACCCAGTAACTACACTAAGAACAAATAAGTACGGGAATTTCAGTTGTTAGGATGTTAGGAGTGAATTCAGAGCCCAATAGCTGCCATTTTAAACCAGGGGATTGCTCTAAGTTCTGCAAGCTACTTTGCATGTATTGTTAATCAGGTGTGTCCACACGGGGAGCTAGTGCACTGTACACAAAAAACTACTTCTATTGCCTGTGAACTTGTGTGGCTGATTTAGAAATCAGTAAAAATCGCTGGCAGATTGAATGAGCAGTATGCTCTAAAGTGTAATTCTTTCATACTCAAAGATGTGATTTGCCTCTCTGTAGTGCAGTATCTGCACTATAAATACCTTTTCAAATGTGGGCTGTTTCCTGAGAGCTGTATCAGGTAGTCTGGTAACATAGGGGCAGAGTCTGTATGGTTTTGCTCTTTCCCAGATGCCTTTCTGTGAGGGTTCTGCTGGATTCTTTCTGCTTTAGGTGTATTTATATAAAACCTTTTAGCTAGAACAGGGGTAGATTTTTTCTCTTAGGCTACCAAATGCAAGCAAAACCTTAAGTATCAGACCGAACATTAAACCATCTTAAAAGCAAAAGAGGCAAGGGCTGTGGAACACAAAGCTTCTGAGGAGAAATGGGAACTGCATTTTATGGGGGAGTTACAGAGCACCTCAAAAGTTGTCTCATTTCTATAATTCAGTGATCCCTGAGTTAACATCCACACTTAACTGGTTCATGGTCACTTTTAATAAACCCATATGAATTAATACAGTTTTGAAAATTTCTCATTTAAGTAATTTTTAGTTCTACTAAAGCTCCCCAAATAATTTTTGGAGAATTATTTTTGTAAGTATCAAAGTAACTATTGGTAAGAGGACATCAGATATTTTAGGGTTAAATTCTGTTTGTTAAAATGTTGCTAAAAAATGTTGGGACAGTGAAATATTTTTATGCAGTGACATATGCAATTTGAAGCAATTATAGATTCCAATTTCCTCTTTAAACAGAATGTTTAAGTATTAAGTCAGAATTTCTCTGATTTTTGAAGATGCTGATGTAAATCAAGATGCATAAACTGGTTGTCATTCTAAATTTAAAATTCCTTACTCTGAGTCACAACTGGTAATCCAAGAGTGAGAGCACAAATTACATTTATTATTTACTTCACTATTTAGACATGATTGTAAATGCTTTTCCTGTAGAAATCCTCCCTACCCCCAAAATTACACTAGCTGAGAATTGATACGGGGTCTTTATTTTTTCATTGAAGACACTCAGTACTAGAATACCCTGTGCCTTGTAGAAGAAGAGTTGTAACCCAATTAAATCTCTGCTCTTTCGAATCTCAGCAGCATATTCCTTTACGATCTTATTTCCCAGTCTGACACCTCAGTAAGTACTCCACAGGTGCCATCACCACCTATCAACAGAGTACTGCTCTCTGAGACTGGGACAGGTCCTGTGATATTAGCAATGTGATATGAGCAGGGCAGAGTACCCCCTGGGAAGGGGTGTTTTGCTTTGCAGAAAATGGTATTTGAGAATTGAAAACAAAGATGATTGATTAAATCCTGAGTTAGGGCTTCTCTTGGAAAGAAGAGAAGGCTATTTATGTTTGCATTTCCTGTAGCTTTTAATTGTTATTTTGAGAGAATTTCAAGAAAATTGTATTTTTGATAGTGTACTTCAAGTATCTATTGCTAGTTGTATTGATTTGCAATATTGTATTTTAATGTGCTTAACAGTATCTCCTGTTTTTTTCCTTTTTTTTTTTTTTTGGTGACTGAGGTTGTATTCCACCTCACTTTTTATAACAATAGATGTTCTGTAAACAAATCTTTGAACCTGCTGTTGGTGGTAAGAAAAATCTTACCATCTTCAGGTGCACATTTTCACCCTAGGAGATTTTATTGTTGCATCTTGTATTTGATCTGTTTCATTATTTAAAAGAAAATCCTCTAAAAAATGCAGTGTAGCTGTTGTCTTTAATACACGCTTTCAAATAACTTTTGGATTTAGTAGGATTTTGTTTGCTGGAAGTTGTCAGTTAAAATCTAATTTTTTTTTCTTGTCTCTGTTTTTTTTTGTTGCAACTATTGGGTCAGTTTCAGTCTTTTTCCAGTTCAGATTTCTAGAGTTTCACTAAATAGCTTATAATTATTTTTTTTCATGCTCTGATAAATCTTAAACGCTCGTAGCGGCTATAAGTGAAATCTGTGTGTTTGGGGAAACAAGCCAAAAGTCAGTGTTTAGCAAGTGAAGCTATATCTAACATTTTCTAAGTCTTTAATTTACTTTTTATGGAAGTAAAATATTTAACATTGTCTACTACATAATTGGAGAAAAATCAGCAGTGATTTTAATTTTCATTCCTTTTTGTTATGCTTCCAGCAAAAGGAGGGAAGTAGCTTTTCCTTTGGTTCTGTTAACCTAACTGTGTTTGGATGTCATTTCACCCTTCGTATCTAAGCTTAATGGCTAGGGTTCATTTTGGGTAGCTTTTCTTTCACAAAGGGTGGGTTGTTTCTTTTGAATACTGTGTGATCATTTTGCATTTTAAAAAGTCTTTGCTATATGTAGTGCATGTTCCTAGGGATAGTCAATTTTCTTAACTTCTGTAAGGAACAAAAAAGGTTAAATAATCTAGTTTATGTAGCTGGGTGGGGGTTTTTTTGTTGTTGTGGGATTTTAAAATTAAAGTTAAATTAAAGAAGTTTATTATCTGTAAAAGTCTGGATCAAGTCTAATAGAAATCAGGAAGTTACCATTTAAAAACAATTTTTTCTTGTTTTCTTCTGTCTGCATCCACTAGAAAAATACTCTGGAGGAGTTTCACTGGGGAATAATTATATCTGCAGGAGACATTTCATTTTAATTACTATCAGGTAGTGATTGGTTTATGATCTGACAAAAAGGCTTGTAATGCTCTTTTAAAATATCCTATATAGTATCCTATATAACCATTTCTATTGCATATATGTATGTGTAATTATCTCTTAATCTTATTTAAACTTAGTTCTAGCGTACTGTGTTGATGAATACCTCAGATTTATGTGATTTATGGCATGTCTTGTATGTTTAATGTTATTCTTCAATTTACTGACTATTCTCCTGAGGTTTTCTTTCTTGTTAAACCATAAATTGGATGATCTACTTTTTGTATGTATCATACATTAAATTGTATTTCTGTCATAGCCTCTTAAATTATATTCCTTTATATGCAAAAAAAAAAAAAATATCTGTCCTTTTTGCTGCTTCAAGTGTAAACATTCAAAGTTTTTAATCACTGATTGCCTCTCTTTAGAATCGTGCTATTTTTACAGTATCTTTTTGAGATTACTTTGCCCAAATTGGATGTGTAGTATAGTATCAAATACATTGGCTTTCTTTTCTTTAGTATTCTACCTGACTTTGGATATTACTGAAGATAATCAGAAAGTGACCACAGGTATCATGCATAGATTTTAAGGGGGTTTGGAGTTTTCTGTTCATTCTGTTGGGTTTTTTGTTTTGGTTTGGGATTTTTTCTCCACCAAACTGTCTGGATTGTGGTCAATTCTTTTTTTGTTTGTTACTTTTTTTCTGGATTAATGGCAATAGGAGCTTCCTCTTTCCGAAGAAAGTGATTTTCAGTGGTTTTCAGTTCAGTGTAATTGCCATATATTTATCCACATCACTTGGCACCTTCTGCTTATTCTTTCTTCCACATTTTCAGTAATGTTGCAGTAGCTTCACATGTTGACATTTACTAAAATATTTTCAGGAGACCGCTGTATATTCCTTTACTCTTTGAACTTCATGAATTTCCCTTTGGGCAGTTTCCCTTTGTCAAAAAACTTGTGTTAAGAAGCTTCTGTTAATTATGCAGCTAGGTGGTTTAATTTATATTTTTTAAAATTTCTAGTAAATTAGAGAGGTTTGACTTTACTATATTGACACTTTACTTACTCAGCTTTATCATCCTTGGAATTTTGTGATATGTAATTATTTTAATCTTTCTACCTGTAGCTCAGAG
The DNA here is from genome assembly GCA_013397555.1 of Urocynchramus pylzowi. Taxonomy (NCBI): domain Eukaryota; kingdom Metazoa; phylum Chordata; class Aves; order Passeriformes; family Fringillidae; genus Urocynchramus; species Urocynchramus pylzowi. The sequence goes on along the minus strand of VZRH01014901.1, from coordinate 278,781 downwards.
AACAAAGCTTACAGGTTCATAATTCCTAGAATTGGTCCTACTGCTTTTTTTATAAATAGAGGTACAGTGTTTGTCTACTTTCTAGTCACCTGATAGGGTAGTTTCTTTTAATGGAAGATCGAATTTTTTTAGCAGTTTGGACCTTTTTCTTGAATTGTTTTCAAGAATAGATATGGGTTCACATAGGTCTTTGAGCTGTTTCCATATCCAGAAGCTCCTCTTGATGAATTGCTTTCTGGTAGTTTTTAGTTGCTCCCTCAATTGTCTTAAATTCCCTGTGGTTTATGAAGTGTCTTGCAGGCTTTTGTATCTAAAGTCCTTAACACTTTTTTCTTCCCTGTCCTCACATGTTTGTACTCTCTCATGCTGTCTTTTTGATAACTGCAGTGTTTTTCTTGAAGGATAGTTGTTTTGAAAACTTCAGACTAAATAGAGTTGGAATATATATAGTTTTGTTTAAATAATCCTTGGAGCTTTTTTCATTGCTCTTTCCACAGATAAGGGCATGCCCGTGTTTCTACAGTATCATATGCAGGATAACTAAAACCTAGATGTGAGCTGATCTTCTTTAGTACTTCATTGGACTTTCTAATGTTTTATACTTGCAATTGAAGCAGTTAATTTTAATTCTAAAAACATTTCAGCTTGAATGATTTTTGACTTTGCTCTCAGTTTGCTGGCATGGGACTGCTCTGAGGCTAACATGGGACAGGCTCTGAGCTCTGACTGTTTATGTGGAGGTTACCAAGTGTGTTGGTTTTGAGAGTATTCCTGAACGTACTTTCCAAATGAAAATAGTCTGTTTTCTTTTTTGTTTGTTTCTTTGTATATCAGTTTTAGATAATTTCTGTTAGATTCTGTTAAATGCAAAATTAGGATGATAGTGAGTTTTGAATATGAAGGGATGGAAGACTTTAACTGAGGTGAAGCAGCCTTGCCTTGGTTGCTCACTAGTGGAGGAAAAAAAAGCAGAATCGAGCAGTGTTTCAGTCACAGTGTTCAGAGGGCAGAGCTGCCTTTCACTCTTACCTTCTTCACCTGCCACTTCTGCTATAGGCTGAGGAAGGAGCTTGGCTTATAAATTGTCATTCTCTTTATCATGGAGGAATGAAAGGAATTTAGTAAGAGAAGTTGCCTACTTGCTTATGTTTTTCTTCATTTCCTTCTTTCTTCCTGCTGAAAAAAAAAAAACCTTCACTAATTTCTTGAAGAATTTTTTAAAGTACTGCAGGGAAAATAATACCTGCTTGAGGTATTTGAAGAAATGTTGAGACAACAAATTCACTCCCCTCCCCTGGCGAGTGAATGTGTATGTGTGTGAATGTTACCCTGCTGTTACCATCTCCAGCAGACACTCACTTTACTCTCTTTACTACTGTATTCTGTTCTGTGTTTATGAACCTGGTGAATAGTGTAGGCATAGGCAGAGAATGGGCTAGAGGGGAGCTTAGGGTTCACCCCCTTGGTTCTGTCTGTGAAGAGAAATGTTGAAAAACACACATGTGGTTGTCTCATGGGGAGAGTTTTTCATGAATAGTTATAACCTATAGACAGAGTCCTCAAAAGCCAGAGAGCCAGGAATTTGCTCTCACTGAGATGATTTTTACTCCCCTGAAAGTGCTTGGCTAAGGTATGTGAGGAGGATTATCGAGTCTCACAGGTGTTTTTAGTAGGAAAACAAAGCTGGCTACTAGCAGTTTCTGTGTCTCCTTACATTGGTATGAGTAGAACCTACCAGTAAATTCCCCATTGTATTTATTGTTTTTCTTGCTCTCCCTCTTTGAACTCTCAAGGTTATTCAGTTATTTTCCTCACAATTTCATTAGGAAATTTGCCAAAAACATCCTTTCTAGGCAGCTGTCTCTGGACCTTTGGAGGCCAGCACTAATGTGCTTCCAGTCTGTAGGGGGTGTTTGGCATGGAATTATGAACTAGGCCTTCGTCGCTTTGGGGGAGAGCAGGGAAGAGATCGCTAGTGTTTTACCACACCCAGGTGCAAATTTTTTGCTGGTCTATGAGCATTCGGAGGCTTTCATCTCATGTTGTACCTGTTTTGTCCCAGTGCAAGGTCTGTTAACAGCAACTAATAGTTGATGTGAGAGAATTACGGTGTAGACTTATTTCTCTGTTGAATGAAAGCTTTTGTGTGTGTGTAAGGGAGTGACTCCTGCAATCTTAAGCTGTTCAGATATAATTTTTAATGAGGCATTGATTTGTTTTTTTTATTTTATTTTAAAGTGGTGCCCAGAGGTGCTGTGGTGTTGTCTGCATGTAATACTTAATGTAAAATTGATGTAAAATGTTAAACATTTTGCCAGAATTAATGTTGGGAGGAGTTAAACATACCAGAGAAAGAAATGCATTTCAGCTTTCTTTCGTACGCCGTTGAACAATATAGGCAAGTGCTGTACCATATGTACATATAATATATTTGTCAGACTAACTGCTTCTCGTGTTTGACTAAACTGTCTCCTTTCAGCCACCCACACAGAATATGCCTATGGGTCCGGGCGGGATGAGTCAGAGCGGCCCTCCCCCACCCCCGCGCTCGCACAACATGTCTTCAGATGGTATGGTAGGTGGGGGCCCTCCTGCACCACACATGCAGAACCAGATGAACGGCCAGATGCCTGGTAAGTTTTTCTCCTCTAAGACATTAACACCAGCGTTGCCTGGCAACTGAAACGACATGGGGGCTCAAGGGATACTAGATTGTTGATGACAAAACTGCTTTGAATGCCCCCGAGTACAAGCTCTCTTAGAGTTTGTTAGCTACAGAGCTACGTGACCTGTATTCAGTGTTTATCAGGCTGCCCTTGGGCTTTGATGTAGCTGACACACAGCATTCCTCTGATGAACAGAACTGGCTAAATTTAGTCTGTTTGAAACCATGCAGTACAGCTGGCTTTAGAGGGCTTACTGGGGAAAGGTATTGGCCTGTGGCTGAGCGAACACAAATCCTTCCATAAAAAGATAATGTGAAATCATTGTAGCTAAATAATTAGATAATAATAAAATAGATACATCTGAAAGAGGCTGTTTCTGATTTGGGTAAATGTTTAAAAGAAAAAAGATTGCTTTTATACAGCTTCCACTAATCTCCTGTGTTCTTTATTATTGAAGATGTGTTAAATCGTAAGGGATTTGTAAAGAAATGGCCTCCAGATTATTGCGCTTGGTGTAAATTTTAAGTCAGTTTCTATGCCATCCTGTTTTGTAATAAAAAGAAATGTACTTGGGAAGACAGAAACAAAGCGGAGAAAGGAGGATGATAAAATTCCACATTGTGCCTACCAATACTGGCTTCAGGGTAACTATTCCCTTTAGCAGTCAGATCAGAGTGGAGTAGGCAATGGAAGAGCATGCTTCTTTATATAGAGGCTATTTTCCTGAATTTCCACTTGTAAAATCATACTGCCTATTTCATGTGAAATGGCTTTCAGCTTAAAATTACATTCCCAGGATTGCTTTTGTTCAGGATCCCTTCCTTTTT
>VZRH01014901.1:254583-275190 GCA_013397555.1 Urocynchramus pylzowi | reverse complement strand
CTTTTTTTTTTTTTTTTTTTTGTTATAGAGGAACTTTTCATACAAAAGCTCCTCAAGGTATTGATACTTTCAAGAAAGGAAACTACTGTCAAAGGATCTTTGAAAATCCATCTCTCACTGGTGTCAAGGATAACCTTCCTGACAGCAAACACAGTAATAACTATGCAAAACTTAATACAAAGTAAAAAAATATAACAATTGCTGTGGTCTCTAATTTTGGTGCAAATCTTGATAAAATGGCCTTGATGACGGTGAATTTTCTGAAAGAGTAGCTTGAATAGAGGCTGTGTGTAAGAAGTGCAATAAAAGATCTAGAGAAGTTAGTTTCATCATACATGTTGGTCATGGTCTGCATTTGCATTTGCTTAAGGAGCAATATATGCTGCTCCCTAAGTAGGGCAGAGATACTCTGATTATGGTGTCCTTTATCCATCTAAGATCCATCAGTTCCCATGGAGAATAGCATTGCCTCTCAAAAATCAGTCTCTTTGACCCTCAAGTGCAATCATATTATTGTTATTATGGTGATCTTTTCCAAGGAGAAGGATTACTAAGTCACAATGTGAGCATAATGACTTCACTGCAGAGCCACGGGGGAGAAAAGTCACTCCTTAAACATACATATTTTGTAATTAGATAGAATAAGAAAAGAGCTCTTAGGAAAATATCTGAAAGGTAAATAGCTTTGTTTTGGTATTCACCTAGACAGATACTTAAATACAGTTTCCAACTAAGCTTTAATTTAGCCTTTCCTCCAACATATTCCCTTTCTTGAATGTCTGTTCTTTCCATCTCAGTTTGAAGTTTTCTCTGAGGATGTGAAGATAAACGGGTTAGGATGAGGGCATCTCTAATATCAGAAAGGCATGCTAAAATAATTTCATAGGTTGGAAGAAAGGAAACAGAATCATCTTAAGTGTATAGCTGAATTGCACATATGTTTTCAAGTGTGTGTGAGCCTTTCTGTGTTTCACAGAGAAATTTCTGTGTTTCTGTTTGTATTTCTAATAGTTTCTGCATTGTATGCATTTGCTTTCTGGTTTTAGGGCACATACTCTGAGCTTACATAAACATTTGTACTAAAAACCGGATACAAAATCTTAAAGATCTGTTGAGATGATCTGTATAAAGGAGTAAAGTCACTAATCTTAAACCAAGAGAATCCAGGACTGACACCAGTTGACCAGCATAGAAAAAATAAAATGCAGGCTCTTAAAAATGCCAGCTAAGGATTTCAGGTGTTACCTGAGCAGGGGCTTCCACAGACCTGAGTATGGGCAGAAGAGAAGGGTTGATGAGAGGATTAGAAGAACTGCCCAGTGATCATCAGGGCATGAGTAATTTTAAAGTTCTGCTATAGACCTGTTCCATTGCCTGAAGGGCAAAGGATGATTTTTCTTGTACTTGTGTCCTGGTTAATACAGAACCTGAAGTGCTGCTGGGGCCCTTAATTGCATCCCCTGATAAATGTGTGTCTGTATCCTCTTGCCAGGGAAGACAGTCATGGCAAACCTTTTTCAGCTGGTGATACACTTGAGCGTTATTTGTACCTGTGACAGATTGTGGTTTTTAGCTGAAAAAATTGCTGTCTGAAGAGTTACTTTGACTGAGTTTATGTGATGGAAAGTTAGGGTGATCTGAATTTGGAAGGAGATGATGAACTGATGAGCTCTGCTAGGCGCAAGTTGTCTTCCTGATTTCTCGAGGTTGTTTTCTCACATGTAAAAAGTTGAAAGGTAAGACTAGCTGTAGGGGTCTCTGACTTTTGTCATGGCACTGGTAGGTGACCTTCCTGAGTAACAGGTTGTCCTGGTTCCAGCCAGATCAGGGTTAATTTTTGCAGTGGCCAGGAAGAGGCCTAGCCAGGACCTGGAGGTTATTCTCACCTGCAGGATATTGTCGGGGGTTCTGTGTGGTGAGCAATTGCCTGTGAATCCTTTGCATCTTGTACACTGCTACTAATACTGTTGCTGTAACTGTTCTTTTTCTTTTTTCATTGCTGTTTCCAGTAAATTGTTCTTATCTCAACTTGTAATCTTTACTTTTTGTGCCTCCTGTTCACCTCTCCAGCCCAGCACAGGAAAGGGGATACAGGGGAACGAGCAAAGTGGTGTGTGGCTTGGAGTGTTTTAGTGGAAACGGTAAATTGGGGAATAGCGTTTCTAAACCACAACACAGGTGTTTGTGTGTTCCCAACAAGTTCTCTCAAAAACTTGCCTTCCTGCAAATGTAGTCTCAAATCTATTTAGTTTGGATTACATCTTCTTGGAGGTAAGATATGTGCATAGGTGATTAAGAGGAAAAAGGATTTCTGTTTATACTCAGGATAGTTACTCTGCTAACTTCATTATAAAACAAATCTAATTATAAGTATATATATATCTAAGTATAGCATTTAAAGCAGTTACTTTAAAGTGGAAGTGCATTCTTCATGCCTCATTAACTCACTCTCAGTTCATTCATATTCTCTTCTTCCTATTTCGTTTATCCTTATAAAAAAGAAAATCAATAATTATGTCCTTATTAACGCAAGAGAACTCAATGAAGTGTTTTGACAAACTATTAAAAAAATATATGTAAAGTGTGTTTTTTATTATTTTTTATTTGCAGGGTTTTTGATCCTATGATCTTAGCTTTTTCTCTGTTCTTGTTTTCTAGTTTCTTACTAACAAACCCCTAGATTTTGACCACAGAAAATACACATACCTCGCGTTTCATATGGCAGCTTTTTCTTATGGTTGCTTTTTCCTATTTTAGTGCTACCTGAGACATGAATATAAACCAACCTTTTAGAGAAGGTGTTTGTTTNGGCAGCTTTTTCTTATGGTTGCTTTCTCCTATTTTAGTGCTACCTGAGACATGAATATAAACCAACCTTTTAGAGAAGGTGGTTTTTTTTTTTTTTCAGGTTATCTCTTGCGATGATTTTTGCCTTCCTCATTTTGCTTCTTATGTTACCAGTTTTTAAAAACTTGCTCCCCTGTGTGCTTGCCTAATGCTCTGAAGTCTATCACTGACAGTATCTTCCTTCAATCAGAAAGAAAGAAAGCCACTCCCAGGCCCTAACTTTCTGGCACTAATCCTGTGTGTTCCTTCCTTTAATTAGGAAAGTAGTGTTCTAGCAGCTCTGCAATAGTTGCTTGGCACTACAGTAGGAAGCTTTTCTTCACTGTAGCTTTACCTCAGAGCACATTCATGGTTGAGCTCATGGTTAGAGACAAGCTCACTTTTTCATAATTAAACTGTCTCCATGTTCTCATTATTACAGAATTAACCAGTGTTGAATTGAAGAGGGGCAGCATAGGCATCTGTAGTACTCTTGTGGGCATAATTCTATTTACTGAATTACTTTTTATGTATTTTGTGGTGGACCTACCGTTGTACATTTCAGCAATCTCTGCTCACCTTGTTCTGCAAGAGCAGTGAACTGCATGTTTGATGCCTTTTTCAGCTTTTTCACTTTTCTTGACAAAATAGGTTTGTGTTTATTTCAGTAATGTGTCTTACGGGCAAGAGGATAAACACATTTTAAAACTTATTCTCTGTTTCTTCATTTTGATTTCAGTAGCCATGTTAATTTAACATTGTTATCTTTTTCTTCTGCATGTTTTTGTTTCAGTCAGTTAGTATTGTCTCTGTGACCTTGTGTGCAGCTCTCTGTGTCCTTATTTCTGCCCTAGATTAGTGCATTTTTTTCTTCATTAGCCAAGGACTTAGGAGCTGTTTACATCTGAAGGCAGAGAGGGGGGATGTGTATGTGGTTCTTTTTTTTTTTAATTTTCACCGGGAAATATGTAAACAAATCAGTACCTTCCTACAGCCGTACTAGTGTAGTTTCTTTTCAATTCCTCTTCTTAGACTTTTCTAGCTTAACAAAAAACCTGTGGCATGTTAAGCAACAGCAGCATCTTCTTGCTGAAATATGTACACATCAGCATTTGACTTGTTTACATTTGACCTGGTCTGTCATGTCCTCTGGTTCTACACATTTTCATGAGGTCTTCATGTGGTGCTTGTCAAGGGCATAATCCATGCATTTCATCTACTTTTTTACTTGTCATTGTTGTATCCAGTCCCACTTTTACTAGTTTTAGTTCTAGTAGCCATTCACCTATTCCACCTAAAGTAATGACTAAACTGACGAGATGGTATTGTAATGTTGTACTTGTTAAAATACCCATTGAGAGTAGATTGAATTCAGAGAGTAATCCAAATTCAACCTTTGTTGTCAAGAAGAAGGGAAATAAAAGGCGAAAAGATGTTGTTGGCACATGGATGTATGAACAAGTTGTTTTTCCTTTGCAACTTCACAAGCTGAACTGATAATTTGGAGACTGTCCTTCCAGTCATCATCCCCCACTCTAGTAATCTATAAATACAGTTGCAGAATATTGGCTATATAGTATATGATCAAAAATGTTAAATAGTTCTTCAGCCTTTTTTATTCTACATTGTTTCATACTGTCTGAATCACGGCAATGCTAGATCCATTAGAAATCAAAAGCATTGATTTTCTGTTGTGTTAAAATTTTCCACCTTATTTACAAGTGGAGAAGATGCAGCACATTGCCTGTAACAGTTTCCCTTTGTTCCTTTTTTCACACTTTTCTCTGATTTCTGAGGTTGTTCTTTTACATATTCACAGCAAAGGTGATGACTTTACCAACACAGGTCACTAAATGCTTTCCATTTACATGTCATTCTTATAAAAAAGTCATGATTGAAGTATCAAAAAAAAAAATCTTGATGTCTTACCACAAAGATTTGTTCTCATTCCCATCTCAGGAGGTAAACTCAGGAGTTGTCTTCTTGTCATTAACAACTTTTGGTTACATTTTTATCTACAAGAGCATTAAAGCTCTGTTGAAGGAGTTGGACTCACAGGTTTTCCATGAAGCCCTTTGCTGTTGTATATCAGTGATGCATGGAGTGCTTGTCATGTTCTCTTTCTTCTATGGGTAACAGTATAATCATTTGAATGAAAGTTAGCCTAAGCATTTAGTGGTGAACTTGTCAGTGTTAAATTTGTTGTTGGACTTGACAATCTTAGTGGTCTTTTCTAACCAAAATGTTTCTGTGATTCTGTGTAATTATACCATCTCAGTGTTAATACTGCCTGCATTTAAAAATAGTAATAATTGTTAGATTCAAAAAATTGTCTAGCATGGGTTGTTTGAATGCACAGAAATTTTACAGCCATTGTAACAGTTACAGCTCTGATGGCATTACCAAGCTGTCTGTTACACTGGTCTTATGCCATTCAGAACAAAATTCAGGCTGTATCATGCAAGTACTAAAAAGGCTGGTTTTGTGTATGATATGGATAGAAGATGAGCTATATGATAATTCACCTTTGTTTCAGTAGCTTTAGTTACTCATCAAAAGAAAATATATTTCATAGTAGAGATGAACTTTGTTGTTCACTTTGTTAAAGTGAGGAAATCACGTCCAAACTGTATTTTAAATTTATTTTCATGTAATTGTATTTAATGACTTCTCTTTAGTTTAGTGATTCAGTATGACTGTTTTCACCTGCTTTTTTGATGCTTAATGGACAACTTTTTCCCTGTTTTTCTTTTTGAAGGACCCAACCATATGCCTATGCAAGGACCTGGACCTAACCAACTCAATATGACGAACAGTTCCATGAATATGCCTTCAAGTAGCCATGGGTCCATGGGTGGCTATAATCACTCAGTGCCATCATCACAGAGCATGCCAGTGCAGAATCAGATGACAATGAGCCAGGGACAGCCGATGGGCAACTATGGGCCCAGACCAAACATGAATATGCAACCAAACCAAGGTAAGTGAGGTATCTGTTAGCTTCTGTAAAAGGAAAACATCCTGGTTGCAGTTTTTTTTAAAGGTCTTGTCTTGTAGATTTCCTTTTCTAAATGTGTTTGTACCCTGAGATTGGCTCAGTTGCTTAGAGCCCGGTGCTAAGAACACAAAAATTGTGACTTCGGTCACCCTATGGGCCGTTTACCTAAGATGTGGCCTCAATGATCCTTGTGGAAGGATCATCTCAGAATACTGTGTGAATATTCTGTAGTCATGTTTGGAGGGGTCTACACCTCTTTTCTCCCATATCTCTGTATTTTTTTGTTTATTTGCAGACATTTAACTGTTTTCAGGTACAGTGTGAGAATCTGGAAATGGATCTACTTTCAGCAGTTGTAAGCTGGAGCTACTGTTTGTCTTTTTCAGACTTTACACTTCTAGCTAAGTGTTATTGTAATTCAGGTTGATAAAATACATCTCTACTTTTAAGTCTCTTGGTTAAATGGAAAAATCAAAGTCAGATAGCCCTCAGATAGTTATACCTAGTTAGTCTTTGTTTTCTGCTTCATGCTGTTTTGGCAGTTTTAGTGTCGAATGTCTGTTTAGTCTTGGAGAACCAAAATTCAGTTCCAGGAACAAATCTGGTACTCCCTACTATTTTCATGAGATGTCCTTGTGTATATAGTACAAATCAAAGCTAATTTTGTATCTAACGTATTTCCATTGCATAAACTGACGGTGTTTTGATGTCCTTGTTGAAGTGCAAGGACACTGTGGAATTAAAATATTGCAGTAGAGTCACAGCACAGCAAATTACTAAGTTGTATATGTACTGCATATTCTTATAGAGGTGCTTTACAAGTCAGCAATCAGTATTTTCAGCTTACCTGTTAAGTCTGTTACTGCATTGGACCTGTACATAGCACCTGCTAGAAGACATATGACAAACCAAAGCTCCACTTTTTTATGTGTAGATACCATCTGTTCCTGAGGTGTACGGACAGACCAGGTCATACTGATCAGTTGGATTATTAGGTTACAGAAAGGTGCAAAACAGACTAACTTAATGAGAGGCTAAAAATAAGCATGATGAGAGAAACTGTTTCTGCACTTTTCTTACCACTAAAGAAAGTGGGAGATCTGAGGCCTTTAACATCCACATAGTTAATAACATTTTTCCTAATGTGTAACAATGGAAGAAACAAAAGATAGGTATATAGCAAGGGAAATTATAAGTGGGAGTATTTTTGACTGTCTCTCTGAACTGGGAAGTTATATCTGTATTCTGGGCAATACATAGTGTAGTAATTCTGTGAACACTATAAGATGCTTTGGCAAAGCCCTATGCTGTTTCAATTCAGATTTTTTAGTTGCAGAGTTACCAGTAATTATGTAGCAGTATATGTGAGGGAGCCATCTAGTAAGTCACTCTACAGAAAACAATTTTGTGTGACTGGCCTAAAATTTAGGAGATGATTCTGTCTCAAAGTAGCATTCTTTACTTTTCCACATAATATTCCCCTGTTGTGTTTTCAGTACTCTGTCAAACTTGAAAATTGGGCATTAGAAACTAAGCAGAAATAAACTTAAAAGATTTCTGTGCTGAACAAATAGTGGTACTGAAGTGACTTTGGGGAATAGAGAATAAAACAGTATTAACCAAATTATAGGTTCAAGAACAAGAGCAAAATCTTTACTTAGAACAATGGTACCAATGCCATTAGGACCACAGCAAGCTGTTGCATTGTGTAACTCTAATTCTGCCAAGTTTTGACCCTTTAGGCTGAGACTTTTCCCATTTCAAGTGTCTGGTTCAAAGCTGGTTCTGTTTTTTGCAGAGGTTTCACAGAAGGAGAGGCCAGTGGGGTGAAAAATCATATTCTTTAAAATGTTTCAATATCTCACAAAAACATTAGTAAACAGAGCACTTCATATATAAATGTAGGAGTGCACATGCCCCTGTCTTTAAAGCAAGGCTTTGAAACTTGTCTGTTATGCAAGCAAGATGCTATTTGCTGTTAAATGAAAATACTGTTCCAAATACCTGTGAGAGAGGAGGTCTTAAGTCTGAAGATGGAGATGTTTGTTATTTTGATCTAAGATGATTCCAAATCAGATCTGCTTAGTACATTTCCTCCATTTTCTACTCTTAGTTGTTATATGTGTATTGATGTTTGATGACAAATTAGAGGAAGTATTTTTGTATCTTCACTCTCTTGTGACTCCAAGATAGCTGGGCAGAGAACGACAGCAGTCTGTGAGACCATGAGAAATTTAGAGGTAGGTGGCCAAGCCCCAGTCTGGCTGGGCAGATGTCTCAGCCAAGCGTGGCCACTTCAGGCTTCTCTCCTAAGTGAAGAAACTAGAATGAGCTGCTAGGAAGTGCACCCAAGTGCAGTTTAACAAAAGGGGAATAAACAGATTGGGACTCAAAGATTTCTGAACTGGTAGTATGTGCAACAATTCAGAAACACAAATGAACCAAAATTTCTGAACCTCAGTGTTGTTTGGTCAGGAGACATTTGTGAACCCCTAAGTATGCTTTGTTTCTCTGTCTTACAGGATTGATCCATACTGAAAATAAGAGATCCTGCTACATCTGTCAGTTAATAACAGCACTAGTTAAATATTCCACAAGATGAGATCTTAGCATCTCAAGTTGGCTGTTAAAAATTAGTAGATGTTTTTGGCCTTAATCTTTCGCTATGTGGGTTCCTCATCTGTAGAGGAATGAATCTGGTGGTAAGATTACCATACCATTTGATTTCACAGGAGAGTTGTCAAAGTATATTCATTATGAAGATTTGGACAAATTACTTATGGGTGCCATAAGAAAACCTATGAATAAATTAATAATTCTGTCTTCAGTGTTTGACTAGGCATCACATCTCACATGAACTATTAGGAAGAAACAAAGTACTGAAATAGTTTTTAATTGGGTAATACCTACCATGTACTGAATGAAGCCAGTACCTCTAGGGGAAAAGAAGCATACTATTACATACTAGATAAAACCACCATAACTCTCAAAAAGGCTTGCTCTGACACTTGGGTTATGCTTGAGCATAACCTCTTTATGTGCACTTGCTACCAAAACATCTTGCTGTATATAGACCTTGTGAGGCAGATGGTGTTAGCAAGAAAAAAATAAAAAAGTGCTAATTAAGAAATAAAATGCATAGTAACAGAACTGTTTGCTGGATTTACTTCCTGTATCCACTCTGTACTCTTTATTGATTTGCACTAGTTATAAAATGCTATCCAGAGGAATACCTTAAATGAGAAGCAAAGTTTTCATGGTATTGATTTTGTATCGTCAGTCTAGTTTAAAAGAGGAACTCTAGTAATTTTGGAATTAAAAAGCAGAATATTTTAAGTGGAAGGTTCTGTAGATGACTCTTCATTGAAAAGTTAATATAGCAGACTGGGGCATCTAAAATGAATATTGACTACCTTTTTGGAAAGGATAGGAAGTAGAAGGAACTCAAGGAATATTAAAGAAACTATGTTCTTATGGGTGCATTTCTTCTTGTGTGTGGTAAATTACTTAGGTTAAAAAAAAATTTCAAGTGTTGCCAGTTTTTGATTTTTCAGGGGGGAAGATACAAGCATGATTTTTCTGAAACCTGAAACTTGCATGGAAATTCCTCTTTTTTTTTTTTTTATGTTGAACAAATCTTTCACACTCAGGGAATAATATTTAATAGTGGCATTAATACATTCTATAAGTAAGAACCAAGAAATTGTAGCTTGGTCATCTCAGAAACTCTGTTTGGTATGCATGGCCATCCCAGAGGCTGTTTCTCATTTGTCTGATCCCTTTGCTGGGATTCCATTCCTGTGTTATAAGAGCTTGACACAAAGTTGCCAAATTCCTGGTGTCTGTTGAATGAGCATTATATATTTCCTGTGGTAAGGGGGGGGACCTAGTTTGCAGGTGACTTCTACAGGACAAGATCATGTTGACTCAGTCACTTGCAGACCAGTTGTCAAATCTGGTGTGAAATTTTTTAATGATAGTTTCATTTATATAACCTTGGAAAAATTACATTAAAATTTCAGAGCTCTTTGACTTACAAGCAAATATGAAGATATGGAAAGAGTAGGGATGAGACAGATGCAGATTCTGGTTGTTTTGTTGTTCACATAAAGAAAGGAATATAAAGATAGGAACATCCAATGTTAGCTAAAATATAAACATATTCAGGGGATGGCAGATCAGGATAAAGTGATTTCTGAGTTTGGCTACCTTTTGTGAATGTCTTCCCATCTGTTCACTCCCATGTAAGCTGAGACTGTTAGGTTTCAGTACCTCGACTGTTCACAGTAGTCAAGATGTTATGGAAAAAGCAGGGCAGTCTCAATTTTTTTTTTAAATCTAGCCTATTAAAGGGAAATAAAATTGCCTCCACATTCTGAAATGCCATCATGCTACAGCTGCATTGTATAGGATGTCTAGCTGTAGAAGACACTGTAGTTTTGTCATAAAAAAAACCAAAAGATATAAACAGCTGCCACAGAGCTTGTGCTTTCATCTTCTTTCCCTAGAGTAAAACATGAAAGGCAATGTTGGTAACTAAGGAATTTTTTTCTATGACTTTTTGTGTTCTAGTTTTTTAAATGATACCTGAAATTGTGGCTCAGTTTGAGATGAGAAATTTGTGGAGTAATAAAGTGTGGAGAACTGTCTATTGTCTTTAATTTGCAGCCTGAATCATACATTAGGAGTAGCAAAAAGTTTTGTATCCTCAAAGTCTTTTGAGATAATGGTTAAACTGCTCCTGGTGTTAAAATGCCTTTAGGATGGTGGTTCATTTGACTAAGCACATCTGAATTTGGTGGTGTTTGTCAAGTTAAATTGACCCTGCATTATGGTTTCTAAGATAGCTCGTACAAGGCTTAAAACCATCATTTTTAAAAGAAGCTTTTTTTATTAAAACATGGGAAAACACCAAAAAAGTTTTGGTGAGGGCTGCTGCAGTTTGTTGTTTGTTGTTACCTGATCAGAGATTCAAGAGCTGTGTTTTCAGGGTGCTTGTAAAATTCTGTGCCACAAATATTAGAAAACATTATAGAGTCATTGAATGGTTTGGGTTGAAAGGGACCTGAAAGATCATATAGTTCCAGCCTCCCTGCCTGTGCTACAACTAGCCTAGGTTTTTCAGAGCCCCATCCATCCTGGTGACTTGAACATATCTAGGGATGGGCATTCACAGCTTTTCTGGGCACCTGTTCCAGTGCCTCACCACCCTCACACTGAAGAATTTCCTCCTAATATCCAGTCTATACCTACCATTTTCAATTTAAAACTATTGCCCCTTGTCCTGTCACTGTCTGCCTGTATAAAAAGTCTGTCTCCCTCCCTTTTATGAAGCCCCTTTAAAGTACTGGAAGGCCACAATGAGGTCTCCCTGCAGCTTTCTCTGCTCCATGCTGTCTTAGTGTTTCCTTATCTATCCCTCTGATAATCCTTGTGGCCTTCCTCTTGACTCAGTCCAACAGGTCTGTGTCTTTCTGTGCTGGACACCCTAGAGCTGGATACAGCACTCTGGGTGGGATCTCACCAGAGTAGAGGGGCAGGTTCACCTTGCCTGACCACCTGACCATGTATTTTCATGCAACCCAGGATACAGTTGGATTTTTGGGCTGCAGGCCCGCATTGCCAGATCAGACCCAGCTTTTCATCAGTGCAAACCCTCAAGTTCTTCTCAGGGCTGCTCTCAGTGAGTTTCCCACTCTGTACTCATATCTAGGTTTGCCCCGACCCAGGTGCTGTACCTTGCACTTGGACTTGTTGAACTTCATGAGGGTCTTTTGGGCCTACTTCTCAAGTTTGTCCATATCCAAGTAGATAATGAATTAAGAGTCTATGTGTTCTATTAAGTTTTGTGATTTTAGGTCATATTAAGTATTACACGATGAATAAACACAGCTTTCTTCTAGGCTAGATTTTTCAAATGGAAGAATAAATTCAAAGTTTCCTCATCCCTCAAAACCACTGCATAAAATGGGTGTGTTCCATGAGGCAGTCGAGACCATGGTGGTTCTTCTAGATATCTTTTTAATAAGAAGAACCAAACTGGAAGGAAGCCAGGCCGTCTGTTACAAACACAACACACGGCCTAATACAGGGTAGTGAATTCTCATTGTGGCTCTACAAAGCGTTAATGAAGTTCTAATTTAAAAAGCAAACAGAAAATCTCTACATTGCACCACAGGGACCCAACACATTTTATCACATTGTATTGTGACTAATATTAATATTGTTAATTAACAAGCTTTCTTGAGATCTAGGAATATTATGGCAACAAGTTTCTATTTTTTATCAAGACTGCCTAATGTTTCTCAGTACTTCCAAACAGAGGAGCAGTGAAATGGAATAAGCTAAATTACCTACTCATTTAGAAGATCAAAAAAGGAAATGTATTTTGCCAATAATTAAAATAAGTACATTGGAATTTAACCCCTTTTTTTAACTTTAAAGTTGGGACATAGAAACTTGCCATACCGAAGGATAGAAGCATAACTGGATCGTCTTAAGAGTGGCCAATATTTATCTTTAGAGGAAAATGAAGCTTAAGCCACTTGACTTCTCAGTGAGAGGTCCCATACTGGGGTTTTATGGGATTTAACTAATGCACTTTGAATTCATACCATTAATTAATTTGTCATAACTTTCCCTCATAACTGCCGAGACAGTATGTAAGTGACAACATATTCCTTTGCCTGTATAAATCCATTGTCACTTGGCTGTATCCAGGTATTTTTCCAGTATTGTAGTTTCACGCAGGACTTTCTGCTTGTGCTTCAGCACCTAGTTATTCAAAAATACTAAATGGAGTGGTAAAATTTAGGCATACAGAAAGAAGGTAAAATCTTCCTTTTTCTCCTTGATGCCACTTAGGAGTGGCTCTGCTAGTTTGATGTCATGGTTTGTTTTAGTTTTTAGTGCGGCTACTAGTTTTGTGTTGTCTTTGTAGTTTATAAAATAAATTGTTATTTTAAAAGGCGAAAATAGCTTCGGGTTTCACCATTATAGACTGGGCAGTATGTGTGAAGTGGTTTGAATGAATATATTAGAAAAATCTGTTGTTTAAAAAAGTTTAGTTCCTTGTCACAACTGTTTTTTTGTCCTCATGTTTTTGGTACTGGAATTACTCTTTTCTGATGTGGTACTACAGAGGAGGCACAGAAGCTGTTCTTTGTTAAGTGTTGTATCAGTCTAACCTGCAGTCTCATATAATGAAATTGTGTAATCATCGTTTTCATTGCTGTGTGGTGTCAGTAGGGTGCTCTTTAACTGTCTGTTTTCATTACTGAAATTTGCATTTCTCCAAGTACAGCCTTAATCAGATTTTGTCAGTTGATAAAACATGGAGGGTACTTGATCTCTCCTCGTTTCTTCCTGTGGTTCATAAAAACTTGGTGCAACTTGGTATGAAAGATTTTTTTGTTACAGATTGTTTAGGACTGTTCAGTGTCAGGCTGTGTTCTGTGGGCTTTCTGCATATGCCTGTTGTGTAATTGCCTGTCTGGTTCATGTGGTTTGCCTTTACAGGCTAAATAAAATCTTGATTTTGTGATAACAGCTTAATGGTTTGTTGGTGGAATGTAACAGCAAATATGTATGTGTGATGAAGCTATGCTCTGAGGAGATCACAAATGTTAAATAATTTTTCTGTGACTTGGTGAGGTTTCACCATCAGGTTTTCACCTACGCTTTTTTTAAAGATATTTTTTAAAACGAAAACTCGTGAAAGTGTTTCAGTTATCTTTATGTATGTGTAGACTAATATCTGTGGTTTTGAAGAAAAAGCATCTAAAAAGCAACCTTATTTAGGCTGATTTCTCTTTTGTAGTTTGGCTACTGAATTGTTCACCTACATTTTCATAGGTCCAGAAACAACAAACCCTTAGCAGATCAGTAATATACAGATATACAGAGCCTTTTTTGGTCCATTTTTAAAGGTTGGGTTTTCCATGTTCTTTTGGAAAGGCTTAATCACAAATCATTTTTGCATATTTGACATTTTTGCTGCTTCCCCTTTTGCAGGTCCAATGATGCACCAGCAGCCTCCCTCCCAGCAATACAACATGCCACAGGCAGGTGGCCAGCATTACCAGGGGCAGCAGCCACCGATGGGAATGATGGGCCAAGTTAACCAAGGAAATCACATGATGGGGCAGAGACAGATTCCTCCATACAGGCCACCACAGCAAGGTAGGAATTCACTTCAGTGTTTTTACATTGATTTTAAATAACCATGTTTAAAACCATTTTACATCACTTTCTTGCTTACACCAAATTTCTTTCAAGTCATTTGGTGTGACAGATTTTGTTTGCACACTCATTTTGTTACCCATTTTAAGGGTGGTTCTTGCAGCAAGAGATTACTGCTATCACCATGAAACATGAAGACAAGTTTGTTTTCTTTTTCTTTTGGTTCTTTCTGAGATTATACCTTCTGAAATTACGCATCTCAGATATGCTGATGCAGAATTTGATATTTTTAATATTTAAATGATAGGTACAGAAAAGGAACAGAATACCTACTTGGTTCTGGGTTCATTCAGTTGCAAAAAAGGAACAATGTTCCACGATTTTGGTTCTCTTTTTTCTTTTTAGTCCTTTTCAACAAGGAATAATTTTATTTTTAACACCCTAGTCTGTTATATACATATTCCTAAAATGAGCTCAAAACTGAAGTTGATGTATATAGTCTCAGTCTAGTGCAGTCAAACAATTGTGTGTTTGTATATGTAGATAGATACATTTACTTATTTTTTTTAACTAAACCAGATTACATATGTTGTCTGTAATGCAACAGTATGGGTGGGGAATACATTTGAGAAATATTTCTCATACTAAAATCAGAAATTAGCAGGCTTTATAACAGAGAAAACAAGTTATTTACGTATTGACTGGTTGTGGTTTTTCAGGCCCACCACAGCAGTACTCAGGCCAGGAAGACTATTATGGGGACCAATACAGTCATGGTGGACAAGGTCCTCCAGAAGGCATGAACCAGCAATATTACCCTGATGGTAATCTCTCATAAATGTTAACTTTCCCATTTTCTATACCTGCCCAATACTAATGTAGTCATATGCCCAAAATTAGGGGATGAGGCAAGAATAGTAATTGGATATCATACCTCACATTTACAAAATCTTCCAAATTCAGAATTGTTACTACAGCTTAAGTTACTATGACTAGTTAAATTTGCAGCTTAAAGCATGTAATTTATATTACTCCCATTTGAAACTCTTAAAAACAGTTTTAGTATTTCAAAAGAATGGAAATAATTCGTTTCTCTCAAAGAATGGAGAGTTCCTTAGCATATCTAATATAATTGAGATGAATTAAACAGTCATAACTTTATTATCAATAAGAGAGGGGGCGATATCCTTTTATTGAAAACTTTACTGAACTGAAAAACTTGCTGAAAAGATGTGGGTTTCTTCTGTAAATACTCAAATTTTTAACTTAGTGTTTCATTTTCATGTAAGTCGCACAAATGTGTTATTGCTGACATGGTATGGGCCTTCAGTTTAACATTTATATAGGAATAAAGTGGTCCCTGCCCTGAGGATATTGGAAATGTGAATCCTCTTTAGATATCCCCTCAGTGCTTTCAAGACAAGACTGAAACTTTGAATTTCGTAAATCTGTCCTCCTACCTCTTGGAATATGGAGTGCTGATGACTATTGGATTGTGTTATAAGTTAGAAAAGTTGAAATTAACTTGTTTTCAGGCTGAGCAGAGACTGGGAGAACAAAGATGCTAACTCCTGACTACTGTGATAACCATGTGTGCAACTTAATGGTGTCTTTTGAAGCTCAAGAAATGTGGAAGATGTTAATGTTTAAAAAATACATACAAAGCAAAGCTGTGTAATTGCCAAAGCAACTACTCATAGCGAATTAAGGGAGGCAAGTCAGTTGTTTGAATTCGATTTCCATCAAATTGATTTTAAGGTACATCAAGCCTTATCTGTATAAGCTTACTTGTGTTAATTTCTGGAGGTGTGTGTGCAGTGTTATTTTACAAGTTGCATTAACTGGTAATTATTCAGATTTCATTTTGGAACATTTAGGTATACACATGAACGCTAACCTGTTACAGGCAATTTACGTAGTAACAGCAGTTTGATGTTACCCTCAACAGCTTTGTGGCAGCACAGATTACTTCTAGGATCTATTCTTTCTAAAGAGTTGTCTTTATCATTACCTCATTATTACTGTTATGTCGAATACAAGTAGAATATTTTAAGACTTGTTTTAGTGGCTATGTATGCATGTAAGATTCAGTCAGTGATGCATTGTACGGTTGCAGACCTAATGACAAAACCACTGAGTTTCAGAACTGTTTCCTCCTTTCCTTACTTGCATCTAAAAATTTTATTCCAAATTTGTATTATTGAATTTCAAATGTAAACAAAACTTCGGCATGTATTCTTGACCAAGTTAGCAATAAGATATATTTTGATCATCTGTAAGACAAAATATATGTGTGCTAAAAAACAACAACAGGTGGGGTGCTTACTGCATGTATTGGTTTCTTAATCAGAGATGCCTGTAGTCTCTGAATAGAAAGGTTTGTTTGTAATGAATCTGCTCAGGACTGGAATGTCAGAGGAAAAGTTTTCTTAAGACTTTAAGTAGGAATTCTGTTTGTAGGGAGAACCTTGAGAGTGTTGTATTTCTGTCATTCAAAACCAGAATTTAATGTAGATGATGGTTCATAACTTCATTGAGCTTTATTTGTTATATTTCACACTGCTTTTAGCATATGCTTTTGAATTGGAGATCAGCAGAACAGGTGTTAGACAAAGTATGATAATTGCTTTCTTTGTTCATTCTAATTTAATTCAGGTTATTTACATGTGAAAGGCCTAAATGCTTTCATTTTTTTTTTTGAGTGAAAGATGAAGTACTTTCCCCCCCTCGACTCCCCCAAAAAGGATTATTGGAAGGTTAAGACCATCCCTTACTGTGATGTTTCTAGAACTACTGCATTAAGCCTTTTTTTTTCCCCTGTCACATGTTAATTCAATATGAAAGGAAATCATATTAATAAGTCTTTGGCTAATACAATTAAAAATTCTTTTTCATGTATATCCAGTTGAAATTTTTTTTTCATTTTTCTGAGAAATGAAATATTTTTAGGGTTTTCACTCAGAGGCCATTAACGTTTCTTCCTGTCTCTTGTCGAATTGATGTAGGTCATAATGATTACGGTTATCAGCAACCGTCGTATCCTGAACAAGGCTACGATAGGCCTTATGAGGATTCCTCACAACATTACTACGAAGGAGGTATCTATATACCTTCACACACATACGCACATACATTCCCTTTCCTCCCCCACCCTCAACGGGAACAGAAACTCTTGCACAACACAACTTATACCCATGCAAAGCTCTTGTAGAATACTAGTTGCTGGCTGTCTTGGAAATGGCAGGGAACTTGAAGCCTTCAGAATAATTTCTTGCAAACACCTTAAATATATAACCACAATTTGCCATTCTAACAACAGTAAAATGACTAAAACACACTAGAGTTTTTATTTTTTTTTTTTTTACCTCAGTGGAAATTTTTATTTTAACATAAATTTGTTGGTTCAGTTATATATCTTTTTGTGTGTGTATATATTTTGTATAAATATAGTGCCGTTAGGAAACAGCTTGCTGATCTTGTGTAGCTAGTCTGTGCTCTTGTAGCTGTCCTTAATTTTGTCTTTTTTTTTTTTATTTTATTTTATTTAGCATAGTCATGATCTTATGACTGTGATGTTCCAGTAAATGTAATGCTCGTTTGGCAGAGATGCTGAAAATGCTGCAGTTCAACTTTGCAAAATTGGCTTTAACTGCAGTTTGTTTGGCCGAGTTCCTTCTGTTTGGTTTGAGTTTTCTTTGTTTTGTTCAGTTTTTGAAATCAATATTGCATTTTCATTTCGTTCTTGTGTTGTTGGCTGTGCATCTTAGAAGGAAAAGCATAATAAAATAGGTATCTTTATGAGTTTTTGCTTTCTTGCAATGATCTTACAGGAAACTCGCAATATGGTCAGCAGCAAGATGCATATCAAGGACCACCCCAACAGCAGGGTTATCCACCGCAACAGCAGCAATATCCTGGCCAGCAAGGCTATCCAGGACAACAGCAGGGTTATGGTAAGAACCTGAGGACACAGACAGCTGTCACAGAAAGGACTAAGGGAGACCTTTGTTGTGTGTTACTCCGTCCCTGTTTGACTGTGTCCAGAGGCCAGGCTTGCACAGAACAGCTCTGTGCGCGCAGTTTCACTGGGCCAAGACAAGAAAACGTAGAAGGCAGCGTCTTTTGGGAATTAGATCTGTTGGCAGTCTAGGAGAGTGTGGTAGCACAGAAAACAGAGGGTGACTAAACAGCATTGTAATGGCTGTCTGTAATTTAGAAGGACCCAGAAAGACTCTGCTCTTTTCTGTCTTCTGTAGGTGAATGCACTCACAAAGATGACAAAGAACCACTTTCATCTGTGGATTTGCCAATTAAAACAGTCTTTTAAAGACTGGTTTAAAACTTCATTCAACATACATGAATCATTATTTTCAAATTCTTGTACTGATCAGTAGAGAAGTTACTGTAAGCATTGACAGCACACCTTTAAAGAAACTGTGCCTTATAAATTTTCACTAGTAGTCAAAACCTTCTGATACATGGCAGGAATGAGAAATCCTCTGCCACAAGTCCCTGGATTCAAGGAAAACCTCCCAAAAAGGAAACTTAAAGCAGTAGAGTGTAATTTTGGTGCATTAATTCTAAAAAACGTTGTGTCAGAAGAGCATACTGAAACTACTGCTCTTTTATTTGCTTTCATACTATAAAGCAATATACATAAATTTGTGACAGAAGAAGGAATCTCTGAAATTCCATAAATTCCAGGTTTTTTAGCTTTCAGCTCTTTTGCAGGCTTAAATGCTAAAGCTTTCAGCATTGTGTGTATGTGAGGAAATGTGCAGGTAATTTGTTTGCCATGCAGATAAATGCCAGATTCATGTGAAAATCCAGTTATGTTGAGACAGAGTTAAATTTTAAGAGGATCCACTGAGATTTACCCAGTTCTACTTCTGGTGTTTATGGATGGATTGATAGTTCTGAAGTAATACTTGTACCTACACTCTACTAAACATAATATAGGAACAGACTAAAGGTCGAGTAGAGGTCAGTGTAATCACTGCTCTGAACTTTGTAAGTAAAGAAATAAAATCTGATTTATTCTGAAAGTTTAGGTTAAGAAATACTAGAAGAAAAGGGATTAGGAAATCTTTTGGAGTCAGTTACCCAACATAATTTGTAAAACAGAATAAGATATTTTTCAGTTTCTGATTTTTAGCAGAAAATGCTACTGAAGTTCCATTTTTTTTTCTGTGAAAGGTGTCAATGAATATTTAGAATTCAGCTATAAAGAATTACCATGAATAAATAAAGCCATGTTCATTTGTCAGATGAACACAGCACTTTTAGGATGTTGTATTCTTGCTCAATTTAATATTTAATTGCTTTCTAATTTTCAGAAATAAATCAATATCTCAGACATTATTATCAATCTTTAAGGTATTGTTTCACTGTGGAAAGCTGAAACTGCATAGTTCAAGGGGATTTGGGGCCTGAGGAGAATGGTAATAGCTTATGGAGCTTTTCTTCTCCGGGTCGTCTTATCACTGTCTTACAAATCCAGAATTACTGAAGGAGTTACCAGTTGATGTCATCTTAATGTCCAATGCCTGTAAATAAAACTAGCCCTCTCTAGCACTGAATCACCATTGCTAAAACACATCTCTTTCTTCTGAGGGGAGGGAAACAAAAGTGTTGGTTTGTTTAAAAGAAAGCCCTTCTGAAAAGCTGCAAATCTTCAGCTCTGAAAAACAGAGACCCAGTTTCTAAGGGGTGTTGTTGAAAAAGCTAACAGATCCACTGCAAAGGGTTCATAGGGAGTGCCACTGAAATACAGAGTACATCTCTCCGAGTGCTGGAGGGGATGGGGATGATTTTGTTTGGAATATGGCTGCCCTGCCTGATGGTGGTAATGTGCAGGTTCCAGTGGTAGACAGGCCAAGTCCCTGTGAATATTAACAGAGAGTTATACTTGCAAAAGAACTACTTCTTTTACAGACAAAAAAGAGTGGAGTCCAAGTTTTGGGTTTTCTCCTAACCTTTTTCTGGAAAGTTAATATTACCAAAGGAGTATGGAATAGAGGGTGCTTTTTTCCATCTCACAATGCCTTTTACTGCTTGTCACATCTCACATTTTATACATCTATAACTTGCTTGCCTGACACCCCATCCATGATTGCCTGCTGTGGTGTGAGACTTCACTTTCTGGCAGCACAGTATTGCTGGTCTCTTCAAAAAGTCCAGATTTTAAACATAGCTGATTATCTGGCTGCTCTTGGCATTAGAAAATTCTGGAACTCAGGCAGTGTGCATGGGGAGACTGCCTTCCTAAATCCTGGCAAGGGTTCATGTTTATAATTTTTGCCTTGTTCTTCTTGTCCTGTGATCTTGTACATGGAGTTACATGTATTGATATTAAATAATGAATATATAAATAAAAGTAAATGTTTCTGTGGTTGGAGCACAGGCCCTGGCAGCAAAAGTGCTTTCCAGTGAGAGGAGGGTGGGCCACTCAAAAGACCTAATTGCATAGTAGTGGTATTTCTTAGTCCTGGTTAGCTGAAAAATTCAGTGTTCTTCCTATTCTCTTCTTTCCGACATCTTCAGCACTCTTTTTTTTTTCTTTCTTTTTTTTTTTTTTTTATTTTATTGTCCCCCGAGTCTTT
>VZRH01014901.1:223671-254575 GCA_013397555.1 Urocynchramus pylzowi | reverse complement strand
TTTTTTTTTTTTAATTTAATGATCCCCAGGTCCTTCCCAGAGTGGTCCAGGGCCTCAGTATCCCAATTATCCACAGGGACAAGGACAGCAGTATGGGGGATACAGACCAACGCAGCCTGGGCCACCACAGCCACCACAGCAGAGGCCTTACGGATATGACCAGGTATTCTTCCGTTTGATGAGAAAGTTGTGATTCTTACACACTCACTTGGTAATCTTAGAATCTGGACATTTAAAGTAATGAATTTTAGGACATGGTCTTTCAGGTATGTACGTACAATTCTCATGGAGTTTATTTCTTGGTGAGTTACCAAGAATAATTTGTATGAAATTGTGGTTAGTCATTCTCTCCTGAGTTTGCTAAGTTTTAATGCAATTTGGCAAAATGAGGCCTTCCCAGCAGTATTTTTGGATGTTAAAAATTAAGGTGATGTGTTTCATAGCCTTATGGTGAATGACTAATATGAAAGATGAGGTTTCTAAATCTCATGGTAGATCATTTTTCATTACTTTTTTGCAATAGAAATGGTTGAATTTATTTTCCACAAACACAAATCCTAATCATAATCTTCCTCTTCAGTCGCAAAAGCACCTGAGGCATGCAGCTGAGGTCCTTCAACTGCAGAGCTTATGGGGAGGCATGAACTTGTTTTTGCACAGATTTTCTCTGAGCAGTATAAGGGGGCAGTGAACATGAGAAAGAAGTGACCTGAAATCAACTGCTTCATTCCCATCACTGCTAAGACAAGATTAAAACAAACAATTACCACCAAAACTTAAGGCTGGTGTTGTAGTGAAGGGGTCATGTAAAAAAACTGTCTTAAAGGATGAAACAGATTTTGTTCCTGTAAAAGGTACTAACTTGTAAAAATCCCAAATTTTCACTATGAATCATTCAGAAACATCATTAAAATGTACACTATTACTTTCCTTGGTATAAATAATGTTAAGATTAACCGAATTATAAAGTTGAGATTCTAATTTTTAAATAAAATCCTGTTATGTCAGTAGAAGATCAGTTGAACTTTCAAGAAAAACTTCTCTGAGGAAGTGAGAATTGCCCACAATTTTAAAGAACAGTTGGTTTTATTTCTACAGAAATTAGAAAAGACAAGGAAGAAGGAACAAACTCTCTCAGTAGTTTTGAGATGCAGTTACTTTTAATTATTTAACAGATAAAATGTTTATGCACTGAACCAGTAGCTTCCTCTGAAAACAGGAGAATTCTTTGCTTGTGGCCAGTATAGGGTCAAGGAAACTTAATCACAGTTTGCTGAGTTTTTTCCAGCTTTCTTTGCAGTAGAGGTGGATAAGACCACCTATCTCTGTTGATAGGCTGTGCTTCTCCAGTTTGCGTACTTGTAAGTTCCACTGGGAAACTCAATTATAGAAGACCTCTCTTTCATACTGGCCATTCCCATAGGAATTGTGCTGCTTAAATTCTCATCTGGCAGCTGTTGTGAAACTCTTCTTCGTGACTGATTGTTATATTATAATGGAACATAACTGACATTGCAACATAAAACTAAAATGTAAAATACTGCCTTATTGTGGTAGTACTTTACATGGAATGGTGGCAGGATCAGTTTGGAGCATGTTCACTTCCTAGCACACTATTTCTTTCTGCAAGCCTTGAAACCTCTGCTGAAGGATCATGGAAAGATTGTAGCATTGATGCTTTCACCTCTGTCCACCTCTGCAGTACATGACATTCTGTCAAAGGAAATAGAGAATATCAATAAGGGTGGTAATTCTGTGTATCAGATTTATGGAATAATTGCCTCCTGTAGAATATGTGGATTGGTTGTTCATGTTCACCAGGATGTGCCTTGGTTTTCAAATACATGTACCATTAGAGTAATTATTTTTGGTACCTCCGTGTCATGGTTAGTTTCCTAAATTACTTTGAATTTCTGTGACCTTGACTTTTTGAAATAATTTTCAAAGTTTAGGTGGGAAGTAATCCCCATCTTTTGTTTTTTGATAATGTTCTGCTAATTTCACAGCAGGCTGTTGAATATAAAGGTATACTCTTTTGATCAAATTAGGCTCCTGGGCTTAAATTTATGTCTTTGGTCTTATTTCTACATTAGAGCACAAAATAATTTTAGTGAGATGAAACTACACTCGTTACTCATATCAGTATATAATTTACTTGTATTTGTTTCCACCTTTCCATATCATGGTTTATTTGCATGGTCTTCCAATTACAGCTTTAAATGCAGGAAAATATGCCTTGTGGTCTAATTATGTATTTTAAATTTTTCTTTTAGGGTCAATATGGAAATTATCAACAGTGAAAAAGTACTCACATTCCGGTAGGAAAAATCTATTAGCAGCCATATTGTCTCCTCAGCACTGTGGACATCTTCCCGAGATGAGAACCTCCCATTCCATCTAGATTTTGGAAAAATCTTGTGGCTGTTTTATGGTATACAGTCTTTATGGGTTAATTGTTAAAGGCTGTAGATTCTCAGAAACTAGTTTCACATTTCTACTCTAGATGGCAATATTGGACAGAAAATCTGTGACATAACAATTTGCAGTGAGTTGAGAACTGTATGTCAAATATACTGTTACAGACTGAGAGGTGCGAACAGCTTTGTATGTTTATGAAGGTTATGGGAATTTAATATTTTTTCCACAGATTTTTTTTTGTAGGGGGAAAGGGGAAATGCACACTTTTTACAGCAGCAATATTTTGTATATTATGTTTTTCATGTGGTGAATATGCAAGACAGTACACTACTCGCTGGGCAGGATAACAAATCTACTGTTAAAATGGGTAGGGGCATGGTAAATGCTTGATTGTATTAGTCTCGAAATGGTGTACAATAAAGATAACAGTGAAAAGATGGAGAGCATTCTATGTCACTGATGGGTTCACATACAAAGATTGAGAATCCCATTTATCTAAATGGGAACATAATTAAGGACAGTGTAATATAGTCTTGTGCAAAGATAAATTTTTTAAGCTTTTCAATTTTTCTGAGTGAAGCGGTTTTGTAAAAATTGTTTCTAACATAGTTTGACAATTTTCTGCAACATTTTTTGGGTAACAAGATAAACATTTGGGTTTTATTTCTCAAGTGTTTTGTCAGAGCTTTGCATAAGCAAGCTGTAATCCTTCTTAATAATTGCAATAACAAAGAAAATGACAAGTGTTAATTTTACTTGGCTTGAATATGCAAAGAACTTGAAAAAGAATATGGAGAACAGGACTGTATTGTATAAGTGTATTTTAACCTTTAGTTGAATAATTTGTATGTATCAAAATAGCCTAGAGGACTTTGTAAAACCTATCTGAACTTTTGTCATGGTTTAGGAATGGTGTTCCCCAATTTTAGTCTTCCCACTGACACACTCCAAACCACGTGCAGCTCGCTTGCTCCCCACTCTGCCTCCCCTCCCCTCCCCTCGTGGCAGGCTGGAGAGGAGAATCGGAGGCACAAAGGGTAAAGATCACGGCTTGAGAGAACAATTTACTGGGAACAGCAAAACCAAGGTAACGGCAGCAATACCAGTGCCAGAGGGTGCAAGAAAGAGCTGAAGGCTTCACACGTGGTTGATTGCTCACCACACAGAGCCCGGTTCCACCCCATGCTACACAGCCCAGAAGGATCCCCTGAAAACGAGGTGTGCCCTCCTGGCTGCTGCAGAAATTAACCCTGTCCTGGCCGGAACCAGGACAGCTTTCCTAACTGGGAGTTAATAACTTTAAAAAAGGGGCATTTTTGTTTGTGCCCGTTTTTCTTTTTGGTTAACATGAGACCAAGGGGATGTTTTATAACATTAGGTATCAAACCTGTTGGTGAGGCACATGCCAAATTTTGTTTTGAACTGCATTAATGCTTATAAGTGTTGCATGTGAGAGAGAGGCAGCACCTTGATCAATAACAACAGTACACAAAAAAATTGGTTTTGAAACTGCCCTACAACTGTGTATCAGATAAATAAATGGATATTCTATTCTGCAGAAATATATGCATTCAAGAATCCCTGGCAACTTTTATAAATGATAAAACCTAAAATTAACCCAGGAGTAAAATAATATTTTGTGGTTTTTCAGTTCGCAATCAATGTTCAGGGGGATAAAAAACAACTCGTGATCATAGTATGTGTGACATTATATATGGAAGACAAGATTTTCAATTTGTGCATCCTTTTTAAAAGGAAAACAGTTTTCCTAAAGTCAATAGAAAATACACATCAAGGTTTGAACAGATATGGCATGAGGAACATTATTATGAATTAAAATCTTGTAGGTTCTGTGCCAATTTTCCACCACTGTGTACTTCATTGCTATTTAAAACTGTACTCCATCAATTCTAACGGAAGAATAAATTATTTGTGATTTTAATTTTCTCATTTGTTTCTTTAAATTAGATCCCTATCACTCTGATGTCTCATCTGGAGACTCTGCTGTGGGTTTTGATTTTAAAGATGTTTGGCCAGAATAACCAGACTTTATTTGCAGTCTAGGACTTTATCAAAATTCTCTTGCCATAGCCAAGTTAATTAGAATTAACTGTTCAGTAATCAGCATGTTGTGTAGGTTGTTTGTTAAGAAATTCTTTCTGTGAAAATGAAGGTCCATGAGGCTATAATCAAGATGACTGAATTAGATAAATGAGTTGACGAGGCAAAAATGTGTTGAACCCAACCTGGTGTAGATACGTTATCTCATTTGAAATAGGCTCAACTGACATTAAGAAATAATTTGTCTTGCCAACCCATCTTCTGTTGTCTTATTCTCCTTTTTAATGGAAACTAAAATTGCAGTTTTAATAAGCAGAATTTCCTCCAGGGTTTCCCTCCTAGAGACTACTGCATTTGCAAGGTTTAATTGTTTTATAACAGTCCTGTTTCGTAAAACTTTTTAATTGGTGGTGACAAAAATTACCTTATTCCTCTGATACTATGCCAAAAGAACAACTTGAGACGAGATAGCTCCACGCACAAGTATTTCTACTAAAACTATATATTAAAAAGGAACGTGTGTTCCCTAAACAAAAGGAGAAGCAGGAGTGCATGACAGGACCAGGAGGAAATGGCGAGATACAAGGTTCATTTTAGTAACTCTTCCTTAATAAATAAAATCCAGCCAACAGGAAACTAGTAAAAAAGGTGTTGCAACTGGCATATTACATTCAGAATATAGAAAATAAGTGGGGGACTGACACAGCAAATCAAACACATGAGCAGAAATGATAAAAATGTTTTGAGTAAATATCTTTTGAGTAAAGAGGAGGGGTTAATGCATTCAGTGCCTTTTATTTATCACAGGGTTATGATTTTTGCTGTTGTATTTCTTCTGCATTCACATGGTTTTATTTCCTTTTCTGCTCTGTGAATGAGTCGCAGAAGGGAGAAGCTGGCTCCTTGTTTCAGTTGAAATTGATTTCACAATGTTGGCCATAAGAAAGCAAATGTGCTGCTTTATAGGCAGGGTAAATGTATCATTTTGCAAAAGACACTTCATTTTCATACCTAAATTACTCTAAAATGTGTAAAGTAATTGATTTTTTTTGAGAAAATGCACCTGATTAAAGAAGGGCAAGGACTTCAGTGCAAAAATACCATATTTCTACAGTTTTTACCACAGAGGATGCTAAAAGACTACAATGTGATAAAAAAAAAAAATCAGATTTTAGATTCAGAAAAGGAATACTTTAATTTACAAAATTAAGAGAAACTGTTACTTCAGCAAGTCTAGGTGGAGTTCTGCCAGAAGCCCTGAAGTTCAAAAAGAAAGTAGCAGGCTTTTCCTACAGGAACAACAATTGCTGTATCATAAAACAGAAGCATAAAAGTGAAATCCTGTGAAATGAAGCCAAACAAACCTCCTGACATGAATAGATACCTGGATAAAGTAGTAAGTTTGAAAAACAAACCAAACCAAACCTAAGCTAAATATGTTCATTGTTCATTTAAATAAGACAATACAACAATAAAAGCTGACCCTCAGTCTGGTAGAGTTATAGTAACAAGTCATAGCACAATCTGGTGGAATTGATCTTTATGTTCACAAAGCCTGAAAAGCTGCTATCATAAAAATAAGGCATGGAGTAAGGTTGACTGTGAAGCACTAGGAATGGGATAAGACAGCAAAAAGAGAATAGGAATAAATGCTAAGTATCACAAGTGATGGAAATTGGTAGTAAGTTATGCTGGAGCTCTCTAGAGATCACTGATTAACACAAAAATAAATTGGAGAAAAGAATATGTATTTCAACAGCAACATGAGGGGGAAGTGGTGCTACTTAGATTGTTCAGGACTTAAAACTAGAAATGCAATGTAGGAACCTACATATCAGAACTTTAAAAATTACTGATGTTTACAAATACAGTACTGGATGAGATGATTCCTTTTTACTCATGCCCAGCTATTCAGCTGTCAGGAGTAGTCCAGCAGCTAAAACAGTGAAAGTTCTGTTCAGTGGGTGTCAGGAGTCACAGGGCTACCAAAATACTCAAAAAGCTGGGCTGTGGAATGCTTAACAAAATACTATAATACTGGTAAGAATTCTTTTCAATTCAGAATTACTGTGTTCAACCGTGTCTCTTCCACATCAAAAAGATAGCTCAGGTAAAAGGTGAGTGGGTAACAAATGGCCAAGGAGAAATACAGCATGTTTGGGATTATTTCAAATGTCAGTACGTGTAAACCAGCAGTAAATAACAGATAGTGTAATTTTTGTAAGGATACAGACAACATGACCAAAATTAAAAGCAACACCTTTGAAATTGATAAATGCTTGTTACGGCATGCAGAACTGCAGACTCAATCCTGTGGGTTTAGTAGGATTAAAAAATGAATTGGATAGAGGTACAATAATGTAAAATTAGTTAGGTTGGAAAAGACCTTTCAGACTGGTGAGTACAACCATTAGGCCAGCACGGCCAAGTCTACCAGTAGCCCAAGTCCCCAAGTGCCACATCTGTTAAATACCTCCAGTGATGCCAGCTCCACCACTTCACTGGCCAGCCTGTTCCAACACTTGACAACTCTTTTGGAAGAAAAACTTTTTCCAAATAGCCAATCTAAACCTCCCCATGTATGTTTAGTAAGTTAGTGAGGAGAGAATAGGACGCTTGTCCTATGAGCTGTTACTGGGAAGAAAAGCCTGACCCCCACTTTGCTGCAACCTCATTTCATGTGAATAATTTAATTAGGGCAGATGAAAAGCTTAATTTGAAAGAATGTTAAAACCTTATGTTTCACAGCTTTTATATATTTTTCTGTTGGTGCCTTGATAGTAAATGTTTGGAGTATATNGTGGTTTTAATGTAAAATTTTGGGGTATTTTTGGGTTTTTTTTTTTTTTTTTTTTTTTTTTTTTATTTATTTTTTTTTGTAATTGTCACATTTAGAATGTTGCTCTGTAAAACCTGGAAGTAGGCAGCACTAGCAGAAGACTTGGTGTATGTTCCAGTATCAAACTGGAGCTGAACTGGGGTAGCAATGTTCTATTCAGAAAGCTATTTTTTTGCTATGGTGAAATATATCTCTGAAATAATATGAATAGTGAAATACTTAGGTTTCAGTCTTGCAAGATGCTGGCTGGGTACTTTCACTCAACTCTCTTAAGCTTCCCATGACATAATTTTTCAGGAAAATTTTGACTAATCCAGCAGAATGTCTGTTTTCCCCTGCTTGAGATCTGATGATTTTAGAAGAGATTTTTCTGTTTTCCATAGAAAAAGTTAGCTAATTTTCTCTTAACTATTCAGATGTTGGTCTTAATAAATGAAGGTATTTTGGTATGTCAGTGGCTTCAGATAGATGCACCTCAGGTTTTTGGTGGGAAGAACTGTGGGGCTGGAAAGGAAGCTGCTGGAATAGCCAGACCCAGTAGTCTGTGAACTCTTCAGGGTACTGCATTATTTTCACTTAGCCTTGGCACTTTTTAAAGAAATGGTGTAGGTGAATTGCCATATAAATGCTTTTGCATTTTGGTTCATAATTTTCGTTTAATCTCCAAGTTAATTTTGCACAGCATAAATTCTAATCACCTACTGCAGTTGGTGTTGCCAGGAGTGCGCTGGCACCTTGACACTGGTTCATTACAGATACTTTTATAGAAAAATACCATTTGCGAGGGCAGGCTCGGTAGAAACGTACATTTTTTATGAAATTGAGTTCCATCAATTGTAGTTCCTGATGCTTTTAGCAAATTTCAAGTCAAGAATTTTTGGTCTCCAGTATTAAGTTGCCACATTGACATTTTCCCACATGTAGCTTTTCTCAACCCAGAGCCTTTAGAATTTCTTTCCACGGGGCTACAATGTAAACAAGTGCTGCAGTTCTTAGAGTTTCTTTCTAAATGCTAATTATGGCCTTACTTGTTAAGCTAGTTTTTTGGCAAGTTGATGCAGTGTCAGTCTCAAAGGTTAATGATCAGAATCTCTGTCTCTTTTTTTTTTTTTTTTTTTTCTTTTTTTTCTTTTTTTTACCCCAGCAAGGATGCAGATTATTTAAGAGGTAGATCTTATTTGGGCACCTAGATTATTGTATCTATCTGCTCACAATGCTGTTTCCAGTTTGGCAAAAATGTTTGCCTTCTGTCCTGGAATGCCTTCTTAGCTTACTCGTGCATAAAAAGGGTTCTGCCTATAAACACCAGAGTTTCTGATTTCATAAGCACAGAGATCCAGCCCATCTGAGTATGACCAAGTATTTGCTAGAGTGACACTGGATTAGGATTTATTTCCTGCTTCAGTGTCCACTTAGGCTCAGGAAAAGTGCATGTGGCAAACCTGAGGCAGCATGAAGGTTTCTGTTGTATCCCCCAGCGTTTTTGGTTGATGGCAAGAGGTTGATTTTAGGACCAAAACAGATATGTGGTGAGTATGAGAATATCTGTCACAGCTACAAGCACCTCATGTGCATGCAAACATGTCTAATGGAGCCTGTGTTCATTGGTGCTTGTTACAGCTGCTGCTGTGGACTTGCTGTAAAGACAGCACTGATACTCTATTGCCTCAGAAGCTTAGTTCTAAGTTGCCTGTGTTATTTGCCCATCAGTTTCACATTGCTTCCTGTTTTCTGCCTCTCTGGCTGCAAAAAAAGGAAGGCAGAAAAGCAGGAGTCTTATGTGAGACTCTGCTGACAAGGAACTTGAGACTAATTGATTTGACTGCTTCAGTAGTTCTTTTGACTGTTTAGAAATCTGGAGTTTAAAATGTGGCAGACCTGAGATCTGTGGGCCAAGCATGATGGAGGTGACTGGCTGTCCAGAATTTCTTGATACTAAGCCCCATTATCACTGCTTAAGTGACCACTGACAGCAGCTGGTCACTTGGCACTTGGCTGCATGTCCAGCTTGTATCAGCTCTTTGGTAGGAGTGAGCTCATGGGTCAAAGCCCCTTTTGGGCTGCCTGCTTTTCACTGAGAGTTGTTGCAGGAGGATACTGGAGCATGCTATGGTGCTGGTGAGTGTGTGGTTGTGTCCTTGCAACAGGCTGATCCAGCCACTCAGTAACTTGTAGGCTACCCCATGTTATGGCATCAGTAGTGCAGACAATTTGTATATATAGATGAATATTCAGAAGCTCTCTCCTTTGCTGCTGTTTCTCATCCAGCAGTGGGACCATGTTGGCCATCTGTTTGTTGTAAGCCACAACATCTTACCTTTTAACCACGCTCATCTTCTAGAAGGATAACAGGCAAGACTCTCCTGGACGCCTGATGAAGATGCAAAGGCAGAATTGCTGCTGGAGATACTGGGAGAGATCTGTGACAGGGGTGTGTGTTTTGAGACTGCTTTCTCTATTGTTGTGAGTAGGCTCTGAGCCCAAGAGATAGCTATGAATTAGTGGACTTACATCATATTTGGAAGCAGGGCCTTTGGGTGAAGATCTCTATAGTGAACTGCTCCCTGAGTTTCTAAAAGATCACAGCATCTTCCAAGCACCAGTGCATGTGAGGGAGAGGGTGCCCAAGAGCTTTGAGTCTATTGCTCACTGACTGATGACTTAAGAGTGGGAAAGTCTACTGCAAGGAAGATGGGCAAAAAAATCTGCCTTGGCAAATTTTGCCTGAAAAAATCTGTAAAGTTGTGTGCAATGTATCCCAGCACTGAGTGCTCCATTTTTAGCACCTGTGACTCCATCAACAAGAAGCGTTTGCTACTCCTTTTATATAGATTTTCACAGAAGCACTGACTGACCTCACTGGCCCAAACTGGGACACCCTTCTTTCCACCATCTTCTGCATAAGTAGATCTTGATAATGGGAGGGACCAGTGATCCTGTTATCTCCAAATAAATAAATAACCAAGGAGAGTGGCTCCCTAAGTGCACTCTGGGAAGTTGTGGTGCAGTTGTGGCATAGGGTCATGAAAAGATTCCACTTATCCCCCATACTGCACACTGATGAAACAGAGCTATGTAGCCTCTCAAAGCAAAAAAATCATGTTTGAGTAAAAGGAGGGTATAGAAAGCTTAGGAGGAGGAATAGATGGTGAAACTTAGAAACATCAATAAGCATAAAGGCTTCCTTAATGTAACCCAGGAGACTTGCAAGGACAAGGGAGGGTTTGTAGCACCAGTGCCAATAGAGATGGGAAAAGGGGAGAATTTTACAACTTTGATGACTGATGCCATTCTCAGAAGGCAACAAGTCAGATAATAAGCTAATACACGTTGGAAGGGACCTAAGGAGGTCTCTAGTCCAACCTCCTGCCCAAAGCCTGGTTCATATCAGGTTGACCATCTTCTGAGAACAGAGACTGCATGACCTCCTTGGTATCATGTTCCCCTGATTGACTTTCCTCCTCCATGTGAAGAAGTTTCTTCTTTTAGCAAGTCTGAACCTCTAATGCTTCAGCTCATGTCTGTTTTCTCTTGCCTTCCAATCATGCACTGCCATGACGTTCCTGGCTTGGTCTTCTTGCTAGCCTACCTTTATACACTTAGAGGTACACTGCTTGTAGGTCCCATCCCAAACCATCTCATCTCAGCTGGATGAGCCCTGTGCCCACTACCTCCTCTCAAACAGCAAGTGCTCCAGCCTGGGGGCCCTCCACGGAATTTGCTCCACTTCATCAGTTCCTTCGCTGAGGGTGGGACAAGCCCAGACACAGCACTGCAGGTCCTCATGCACAGTCAGTCCCCAACAGTCAAAGATGTTAATGCCCAGAAACAAAGGGTCAGGAGCCAAAGATTTTGTAGAATGAGGTGGTTTATATTATAAGATCAGAGGATAAATAAGAATGAGGATACTAAATTGACAAGCTTAGAACTCCAGATGTTTGTGTATAAATGCAGTAAGTACAGGAATATACAGGAAGATCCATAAGTGTATGATTGAACCTACTTCTACATAGGCATAACAGACACATTTATTTACTGGTTTTGAACATTAACATACACACATCTTTTTTTTTAAATGGAGGAGATGCTTTGTCAGTGAATAAGGCATTTCTCTGAGGCATGGAAGATTGGCCAGTTGAGAATGCATACAATACAAGTTGGAAAAGACCAAATGCAGTCATCATGGTGAGATTTTACCCTAGGAATCTTTAATGGGGAAAAAGAAGTCTTAAAAAAGGAGTTCAGAAGAGCTGGCAAGTCTGTAAAGTAAATTACACTGTGGTAGATGTACAAACTATCCCAATGTAGAGGATCAAGAGCTCATAAATGCTTTCAAACAAAGGAGAAAGTGCACTGAGGGCTGTCATTTTTAGGAATTGGCTTAAAATAACAGTAGAACACATTGAAATAAAATCAAGGCAAGCAACAAAATGAACTATAGTTATTGAGAGATACTGGAAAAAAAAAAAAAAAAAAAGAGGTGGTCCATTACTTCTCAGAGAACAAAAGCTGTAGACAGTATTGCTGAAGAGTATTCAATCTTAGGACAGTGTACCTAGACTTGGGTAGGAATAATCAGTTACACAAATACCAGATGAGAAGAAATTCATTATGTACATAGAATTTTACTATTGTTGCCACGAAGATTGCTAGCCCTATTCTAGGATCAAGGAACTAGTAAAATAACAGCAATAATAGCAATAGAGTTCAGATTTGTTATCTTATCAGACCAATTTATGACAGAAGGAAAGACAGTGGGCACATTAGAGGTAGGATCTTGGTGGGGATAATTATCCCCAAATGACTACTGGCAAGAGGTGAGTATGGAAAGATGATGGTGGGGGCATCTCAGAGGGGAATAACATCTATTGATCATATTTATCAAACACAGTGAGCTGACCACAAGATCCATAATAGTATATTGGCTCATTATAGTACAAAACATATATTAGTTCTAACATAGATTACACCTTTACTTTTAATCCCCACCAGCGCTGAGGGAGTAATGAACTTCCAGCAAAGGAGAGAGATGGGGAGAGAGTAAACAAATGGTCTTGCAGAGAACCTGCCAGCTGCCACATCCCATGGAAATGTATGCTAAAAAAAAAGCAGATAAAACCCATTTTGAACATCAGTTGCTGCTGTTATTCAGTTGCACTCTTCCTCTTTTCAACTTCAGAAAACATCCTTTAATTTTAAATTTTGCCTACACCAATTTGTAATGTTATGATTCAATGGGTCCTGTACTCCTGAATGAATTTCAACCTTATTCAACTTTATTCCAAGTTCCCTAACTGGTGTTAAGAAACTGTGATTTTTGGGGAGGTGAGAACGCAAGGTTTTTACTAAATAGGCTGTTCTTGGGCACCATCTTAGAATCAAAGAATAGCTTGGGTTTGGAAGGAGTCTTAAAGGTCATATAGTTCCACCCCCCTTCCACTAGATCAGGTTGCTCAAACCGTCTTCTGTAGTTTTTTTCTCTTTTTGATACTAAGAACATAATGCTGCTCAGGATATCCTTCCATCATCCTCTTCAGCTGAGCTGGAGATGGCCCAGCTGGAGCTGCAGACAGTGCCTGTGCTAGGGAAGGAAGGATGAATTACTATCATGAGCAGAGTTCCCATTCCCTAAATACCCTGGTTTTGAGTTGGGAGGAAGAGGAAGTAAAGAAGATCTTGTGTGCTTCTTCTTTCTCTTCAGGAAGAAGCAAGTGTGCAGAGCAGCTGGGTGCCAAGTGCAGGGGGAGCTGCACTTCCTAGAGTAGGGAGCACTGGAGTGGCACCACAGATCCCCCGCAAAACACGGAGCTCAGGAGAAACTGGGCTTCAAAGTTCCTTAACTGACCCACACCTGCTTTGGACCATACTGGCTGATGTGTGCACAAAAGCAATTACTACTTCTGGGGTTTACTGATAAAATGCATTTGTACCACCTATGGATGCTCCTTATCTAGTAAGCACAGGGATTTGGGAGCAATGGAGGTGGGATATACTGGGAAACGCCAATCCTTGTATGCATATTTTGGGTGCTTCCTGTGACATCTGAGACCACGGGAGCAAAACAACAATTTGTATATTACCTCAAATCTCCTCACACTCTTAAGACTCTTCAGAATCCCCTTAAAGGTTTCTGAACAGAATCCTAAAGGCTGCAGCTCTCCCCAGCAGCTGTAGCTCTGCCAAGTTACCAAGACCTAGTTCTTTAATTTCAGCATCCCATCCTAGCAAGTCATGGAAGCTTCGTAGCAAAAGTTGAGTACTTCAAACCCTGCCAGTTAGAGCTCGGTCCTCATTCCCACATAAACACAACCATTTTGCAAACATGATCTGATATTAATTACCCCCCTGGCACCAAAAGTCAGGATTTCCTGATGCAGCCCGCTAATGTAAAATGCATTAGTGAAAATGCTGGCTCCAAGGGGTTAGGTTCTCTAAATAAACATAGCAAAGTTCTTTTTTATTTGCAACTCCCAGGCTATTCTGAAAGACTGATTTCTCCAACAAGAAAAAAAAAAGAAGACTAAAATCATCCTTGGGTTTTTAATAGGTTATAAATGCCTTTTTTCTATTCAGTTGCAGGAACTGAATGTCAAGTTGTAGATCAATGAAATCTGAGTCTTTGCCTTAGAATGAAGTTTGCCCAAGCTCCTTTCTACAGTTGTGTGCTTTGTGTTGTGTCTTTCAGCAGATGGCTGAGGATCAACAGGGCAGGACTGCAATGCTGACTTTTGGGCTAAGGTGACAACGCTAACATTTGTAGATAAAAAGGGGAAAATTGTGCAAGAACTAAAGATCGTTATGTAAAAAAATCCCCAAACTTAATTTCTGAGGCAGTGACTTAGAATTGTTTTTCTTCCACTGAAAATCAGAAGTAGGAGTCAAACAAAGCCAGCTTGCAATGAATGAGAAATGTTCAGCTCTGTTAACAAAATATGGCTGTGGGGCCAGTGATTTCCATCTGAGAAATTGCCCGTGTCCTCATTGGCAGTACCAGCTTAAGGCACTGCCACCTTCTGCCAGTACTGCAGTGCCTTGCCTTCACATTTGTGCCAGGCCTTGGACACAATCCAGAATTTCATCTGGCTTGAGCAGAAAAACAAAACCTTAAAAAAACCTAAACCAAAACAAGACAAATCTCTCACGATACTGCCAGCAGTACTGCCCTGGGACACCTGACAGGCACAGAATGGCAAGAATAAGAGACAGCAGATGCAGGGGACAACCCAGGCAGGACTGCCCAAAGCTGCCCATTGCTGAGCTGCTGCTGCTCCCCAAGTGCCAGCAGCAAACAGCTGGGGCTGGAGCCTTGTGGTTTGCAGGGCTGGAGCTGCCTGTCCTGCCTGCACAGGGCCTGGCATGCTGGGGCTGACTGGGGAAGATCCCAGCATGGGCAGGAGTGGAAAGGATCAGGGAGGGCTGTGCTTCATGTCCAGAGGGGTTCTCCTGGCTATCTCTGGCCAAAGCTCCTCCAATGTCCCATATTGTAAAATTTCCGCACTGGCCAATAAAAGCATCCCTTAAATGAGTGTGGGAGATGCTACAGAAGTCACACACCAGCAAGTCTGGGCACCTCTGCTTCACTGGGGACTCCCCATCCTAATTTGTTTCCCAGGTTTTAGAAGGGTCTTTGGAAATTAGACCCAAGGTATCCATCCTTGTTCTGCTTCTGTTTGTACATCCTGTTCTTAGGGACAAAAGCAAGGAAGTGTGTTGAAGCCCTAGGCTACCTTCTCATGTGGTGAAATGAGGCTGAAGCAGTGGTGGGGATTGCAATCCAGGAGCGTATAGGTATAGCTAGTACCATGTAACTGAATTGTTAAAAAAAATGTCTACTTGGTCCTCTTCCCATTCCAGAGCAACTAAAAATTTGTGCACTGGTATGGTAAGATCAGGTACCAACACAAGCATCTCATCCTCACCCGATTCGAAACCCAAATGCCTGTTTAACATTACTCCACTGCAAATAAATTTGTATCTGAAATGCTGTTCAGCATGTATAATAGAGCCTATTCAGATAATGGCCCCTTCATATTTATAAGAAAGGCTGAAACCTTCTCATATGTTGAAAGAAAATTCAACTACAATTTCAAAAGAATACTTGTCCAGGCCAAATTTTGTTTGAATCATCTAATGAGGCACACTTAATAGTGTGGGAAACTGCAGCATTTTTTACACCAATTTTCAAATGTTTATTCTGAGAGTAAGTTCATCTTTGTATTCGACAGTTTTTCTTTGCCATATTTTGTTGTAAATTTAACTTTCTTGATTTCAACTAAAACAAGACCCCTTTCTGTTTTGGTGGCCTAAACTTGCATATTCTCTTCTTTCCTTGAATCACATCCTAGAAAATGTTTTTCTTCTGTCTTCCATGCTTGTGGAGGGATGAGTAGAATGCCAGCTTCAGTCTACACCAAATTTTTTTTAATAAAAAAAAAAAGTTTGCTGTACAGGTTTTCTACCAGGGTCAGGGGTAGAGGATTCTAAAATTTCAAAACTAAGTTCCTCTTTGCTACCCAGAGCTTTCAGAATTCATTCTTTGTCTTGCAGGTCCAAAAGGTTAAAAATAACAGTACCTCCTGAGACTTCTCCCTGGGCTGTGCTTTTCCCTGGGATTCTGTGAGCTTTTTCCACCCAAACTGGGTCAGCCTCGTGCCTAATTTTAAAATCTCTGGGATCCAACGCTTTATAAAAATCAATGAGAACTTTCCCATTATATAATCCCAGCAGTCACATATGATATGCTCTTGCCTGATTCTGCTTAAGCTTGATTTTATATATTGAAATTATGATTATTAGTTTTAAAGAGCTGCGAGCTTCTCTTGAAAAATTATGGGGGAAATTCTTCATGTGTGGAGTCTTTTCTCTATCTCTTTTTGCAAACCCTTCCATTTTCAGGCAGGAAGACTACAGTTAAAGTGAGAATGTTTCCTGATTGAACTTCTGAGGTGAAGTTGAATGTTTCCTGATTGAACTTAGGAAATTGACTTTTAATCTAAAGGTTGAGAAAGTACATTTTCTTACATTTGCTCTGATTGTGTTTGTGATCTCTTTTACTCTCTGAAAATGTAATTACAAGAAATATTGATGGAGTTTACAAATATCTCTACAAATCTGTTTCTCTAGGCATTTTGATACCAAAGTTATTCCTGCAGCTAGCCTGGGAAGAACTCAAGCAACATTAAATTATATAGGGGGCTTTAACCATCAGATCAGTGAATAAACCAAAATAATTTCAGTATTTACGTAAAATACCTCATTGTTTTTTCATTCTCTGCTTAGACAGACTCTTCTTTGCTATAATGCCTACAAAATATGTGACAACTGTTTGACAGCTTGCATGCTGCACCAGTGTCCATCATACCACCTGTTGCTCTGCTCCGGCTTTCCTGGTAAATATCCAGCTGTTTCTAGACTTAGACTGGGTATTGGAATAAGAATTTTTTTGATCTTTTATGCAGCACCTAGCACAGTGTCATCCTGATGCATGGCAGGAACTAGAAGATGCTCCTGCAAAGCAAATTAACAGTGTCTTTGGGATTTGGAAATGACATGAAGAATTATTCAAGATCCGGCTCCAGAAAGTAAATCACTAAGTCAAACTGTTAATGATAGCTGTGACAGCAATGCATGGTTTGGAATTTTATTGGAAAGAATTTGACAAATGCTTTAGATAATGAACAAAGTAATAAAAAATCAATGTCTATTCCCAGATAATTTGTGAAAAGGAAAAGGAGTTTATTTATCAAATATATTGTTTCTGCAAATAGTTCACCTCATGATTTCAGAGGGGAAGTAGGTAGGAAGAGAAAATGAGCTTAACAAAACAAACATTGGTTTATATGTCAATATTCTTGTAAATGACAACGACAAAAGGGAAATACAGTTAATATGATATGGGAACAAAATAACTTCTAAAATGAAAATTTTGTTGTGACTCTTCTAAGCCTCACCAGCTCCATAACAATGACAAATCCAAGAACCACCTAGTGCACTCTGATATTGAACGTGGGGCTGCAGGAGAGCCCTGGCTATGCTTCTCCAGTACTGCTTCCCAACTCTCCCACTCTCTCAATCACTTTTTGGAGCCATATATTTCCTTTTACTCTGTTTGTCTGCAGCAAATGACTGTTTGGGAAGCAAACAGACACATTTCTGTATTCCAGGGGAATAGCAGACTGATTTACAGCAGATTTCCTTATGACTTTTTAAGGACAACATTAATATCATTTATAGTCAACCTAGTCATTCCCTTTGACAGAAACAACTGCAGAAGAGGGAAACAACTTCTTGTGACTTCTACCTTAACTAGGAAGCCAGAGGTGTATGTCTGAAACCTATCTAGGATGGAGCTGGGCAGGTAAAAAAACCCCAGAACATCTATCAATTCAAGACCCAGCTACCCCCAGCCCTAGCCAGGGTGCAGACATGTCTGTGTGACCTTCTGTCACATCCCTTTGGCACTGAGTTTCATGGCAGCTCCCCCCCCCACACCTTCCAAGGTTTTCATTTCAGTCTGATGAATTCCTGTGGTGGTTTTGGGTGGGGTAGAGTTAATTTTCTTCACACTAGCCAGTAAGGGGCGATGGCTTGGACTTGTGCTGTAAAGAGTGTTGATAGTTCAAGGGTGTTTTAGCCATTGCTGCTGTGCTTACACAGAATTAAGCCTTTTTCTGCTCCTCACATCACCCCACCAGTGAGGAGGCTGAGGGTGCAGAAGGAGCTGGGAGGGGACACAGCCAGGAGAGCTGGCCCCAGCTGACCAGAAGGGTATCCCAGCCCATATGGGATCATTCTGAGCAAAAAGAGCTGGGGGATGAGGCAGGAAGGGGGGACGTTCAGAGTGATGGAGTTTGTCTTCCCAAGTCACTGTTAGGCGTGATGGATCCCAGCTTTCCTGGGGATGGCTGAACACCTGCCTGCTCCTGGGAAGTGGTGAATGAATTCCTTGTTTTGCTTTGCTTGTGTGTGGCTTCTGCTTTACCTATTGAACTGCTTTTATCACAACTGATGAGTTTTCTTGCTTTTACTCTCCCAAATGTCTTCCCCCATCCCACAGGGAGAAGTGAGCGAGGGGCTGTGTGGGGCTCAGTTGCCAGCTGGGGTTTGCAGGCAGAGGGGAACAGCTGCTCCAGAAAGGTACAATAACTTATTTTGTTTCCAGCTGGAGTCATTGTGATTTTTTATAGTGTATTTTCAGTCTGATCAGATGTGGGAGAGGAAACGAGTAACACCATAGCAGAGACCAGGATGAAAAGCAAAGCCAGGGGAGTACAGAAAGCAAGCTGTACTCCTTGCTTTTTGTCTCCTAGCTGAGACCTGTCCCCCTCTTGCCTGCAAAAACACAAGTTTATGACCTGAGAAAGCACAGCAGCCAAGTGTGTGTGTGTGTGTGTACATGTGGGTGGTTTGTGGGGTCCTGCCTGTGTCCATTTGCTCTCCCCTTGGTGCAGATGTTCCTCCTCACTTCTGTGGGAAAAAGAGCATGAAGTTTGAGGTTTGCACTTTCAGGTCCTGTGTCCTCTCCCAAGGAGGGCTGCTGGTGTTGCTCTCAGGGGGATGACAGCCCCCAAGCACAGCTTGGCTCTGCACCTGGAGAAATCCCACCACACGACCCACTGTGGAAGAGCAGCCTGGGGCCTCTGGTGGTCTTCTGCTAGTGGAATGGCACATGGGAAGATGGAGCCCTCAAGGTGCTCCAGGGTCCTGGAGACCTGGCAAGTGAAAGGAGAGACATGGTCAGGGCTGGCAGCTGCTCGCTGTGCTGTCCTCACACCATGGGCTTCAGCACTGCTTGCTGCTCCCCTGGATGTCTCAGGAGCAATCCAAGAGCTGTCCTCTTGAGGGGCCACCCCTTAGTTCTCTGTGTTTTATTCCCAAAAGCAGAATTAGATTCTAGTGGGGAAAACACTGTCAATGGAAAAAGGATTTTTCTCTGCCAAATACCAGGACCTTAAATAAGAATGCAACTGCAACTGGAGAATAAGCTGAGCAAAATGAACCCCTCAGGAGGTCTCTTCTTTCCCATTAAAGCTCTAAAACCAGGCAACATCTATCTGGGAGTTTTTTCTTCTTCCTTCCTTTCCATAGTATTATCTTCCATTAGTAGTAATAGCCTTTTAGGGATGTGTTTTCCTTTTGTGACTATCCTAGTACTCAGAAATACAGGTAAGCATTGTCTGTCTCCTTGAGAGACCCTGTTTGCAATAAGGGAAAACAACATCTAAAGAAGACAGGTGGCACTGAGCTCTCCAGCCTCAGCTCTACATTTGCTTACACCACAGCAAATAACTTTTCCAAGTATCTTAGAGAGTGGGGAGGGGGACGGAGCATTTCCACAACTTAGTAAGAAATGGCTGCAAAATTCAACTCATTTTGGGGTGTCAGATGGATTTCTGCCACTACGCCCGCTCAAAGTCAAGATATCCTAAATTGGGGATATGAGCAACAGTGCTTGGGGAGCAGGCAGCAGGCACTGAATGCTGCTGTAATCAGTGAAGGTTTATGCAATGAGTGCCTTTTAGTAGTATTTAAACCTCAGATGTCTGTGGAAAACATCGAAGAACTTTCTGTCCTCAGTAATTTAGACTGTGTTCACTGAAACTGAACACAGAGCATCAAGTACTCTTAAGTTCATTTAAAGCCCATGCTAAGTTATGTCCTCAAATTCACATTTAAAGCACCAGGGAAGAAGAAACCTGACTTTTAAATAGTGATTGTAAGTCCTAGTTTTAAAGGTAGTAATGAAATGCCCATGGAGGTGAACTGTGTATTATTGGTTTCGGACATATTCCTTGGCTTGGAGAAAAACAAAAGAAAAACGTTGGGAAAGTCATTACAGGAAGGATTGGTTTCAGTTTTTCAAGGTTACACAAGTCTCACCCTGACTGCTTTTGTTCTCCAGGAGGCTAAGTGCTTATCTTAAACATCAGGGAGGCTCTTCTAGTGCTGCATCCACTCCAGCAATAGCAAAGATACAGTAAGGATCTTAAAACATGAAAAAACAAGAACCAAAGAAGCACAGTCCTAGTCTGCCCAGAAATAAGACTTTTTCTTTAATCTGACCTGATTTCTGAAAATAATATTTACA
Source organism: Urocynchramus pylzowi (assembly GCA_013397555.1). Lineage (NCBI taxonomy): Eukaryota > Metazoa > Chordata > Aves > Passeriformes > Fringillidae > Urocynchramus > Urocynchramus pylzowi. Next base: position 234,170 of record VZRH01014901.1, on the reverse strand, counting down.
ATACTATAATTTTTCCTTCTGAGAAGAACAAAGTACCTGAAGGGAGCCTACAGGAGAGATGGAGAGAGACTATTTATAAGGGCCTGGAGTGGCAAGACAGGGGGGAATGGCTTCACACTGAGAGACAGTAGGTTTAGATTAGGTGTTAGGAAGAAATTCTTTACTTCATGGTGGTGATGGTGGTGAGGCACAGAAACAAGTTGCCCAGAGAAGCTGCGGATGCCCCATCCCTGGAAGTTTTCAAGGCCAGGTTGAACAATGCTTGGAGCAATCTGGTCTAGTGGAAGGTGTCCCTGCCCCATGGCAGGGGGGGTTGGAACACAGTGATCTCTAAGGTCCCAACCCAGGCCATCCTATGATTCTGTGAATTTCCTTCTACGGACTCCAGCTTGCCATCTGTGCTTTGCTTTCCCTTGCACAGTCTGAATTTACTTTTCCTGAGGATCGATGAGCACAAAGACCAAAGAGCACAGTGCAGGGGAATCTGGCAAGCCTCATCCTCCTGCTGGGTGAAGTACAGCATCTCACCGTACCTGATGGCAAACTCCATGTTTTGATAGATTCAGATGTGAAGTGCCAGTTTAAATGGTGGCACAGAGTTTCAAGCATCTATAACTTATGGGAAATCACTGAGTGCCAAAGTCTCTTTATTCTAAGTCTCAGGCTCCTAGTCAGAGAAGTCTGGCCTTTCCATACAATTCTAAAACTTGTAATTCTTTGTGCATTTTAAAATTTTTTTTTAAGTGCTTGCTATGCCAACAGCCAATGTGGAAGCCCAGCCCACAGCTTTTTGCACCTGCAGCAGTCCTTCAGCTGAGCTTCACAGCCTCCTAGAACATCCACAGTGTCTGGTGCTGGTGTGGGATGGTTTGATACAGTCTGTCTGTCAGTTTGCTCTGTGTGACTGCCTGGACCACTCCTCAGGCTGATGCTCTGGGTATGAGTAACCCACAGCTCCCACACTTCATGGATCCCTGCAGCACATCCTGGTATTGGCTCCTCAAAGGGATTTTGCAGTTAAACTGCTGTAGATCCCTTGGGACTGATCTCAAGACTTAGCTTGCTGCAGCATGAGCTGGCCCTTCCCAGAGCCCCACCTCCTCCACATCCCTGTGTGTCAGCTTTCTGCTTTGGTTACACTGGGGTTTGAATGCACAGGTAAGTTGACAGAAGATGTGAAACCCAAACATTCCTTACAGTGGCAGAATGGAAACAAAACTCACCTCTTTGCAGGGAGGCTTTTGCCATCTTGCTTTGACCTGCCCTTACACTGGACCTCCTCTTGCCAGAGGATGCCTCCCTACCCCTAGGTCTGTAAACCTTGAGAGATCAAAAACCATGAGTTGGATTCCCTCAAGAGAATCAGTGTGAAAAGGCTGCAGTCTCAGATTATTAAAAAACAAACTAACAAAATGTGCCTTTGTTTTCTTCAACTGATCTCACCTTGTTTTGCACTGTTTGTGCATCAACTTTATTTAAACCCCAACATTTAACACCTCCAGAAATTAACACCTCACCTTGCCTGCTCAAGTAGGGAATCTGCACATGCTGAAGACAAGGGAAATCCATATCATGCAGCAGTTTGGGCTTTCTTCTCTACCACAGCCTCGTCTCTCCCCTGTACTTGCTCGTGTGTAAGGGCTCTTCAAACTCCGTATGAAGACGGAGGTTTACTCCTTATACACCGAGAAATTATTTTTCAATACATATTTATGTGAACCACAAACATATTTAAATGTAAAGTTGTCATTACAGTGTCAGCCATCTCTCTAACTGCTGGAAAACCCCTAACCTAAGCAGTGCTTTTTATAACTCAACACATTAATTATATTTAGCATCCTTAATTATCTCTTTTCCATAGTCGACTCTAATAAATTCCAAACATTTTAAAATAATTTTCAATAATGCTGCTTTCTTTGCATATTTTCAATCAACTGCACAAATATCTAAATTAGCTGGTGATTATACGACATTTGGTTTACTTTAAAAACTGGTAATTAATTGCCCAATGCAACATTTTCTTTTTTAGTCTCCATTGTCCCTCCCCCTCACAGCCCTGGGACTGGGATGGGGTCCAGGCTTTCCTTTGCCCACTGTCTCCCTGCTCTGGCTGCCTGGGATCAACAAGTGGAAATATAAATGTTGAGCAGCAATACGTTTAAGACTCAGACATACACATATATTAGCCTTTTTCACTTGTACACACTGGCAGCAGTCATTCTAATTGACTAATTAACCAAAAGGTTATTTTTTAAATTGAGAATTCACTAGAAATGTCTTTGAAATTTTTGCAAACTTCTGTTGTAAAACTGTCTTTCAATAAATTGTAATTTACCATTGTTTCTTTATTTAAATATTAAAAAGGATTATATTTGATTGGTCTATGTTTGTTTTTTTATTTTTCTTTGAAGATAGACATCTCAGATGTATTTTAACTAAAAACCGTCAGCAGATCAATATATGTTTTATTGACAGTTCTTGTGATGTTCAAAAAATTTCAGTGAAATAAAATTCCTCCTAGTAGAAAGCTATTGGGAAGAAGAATAGCATCCCACTTACATTAAAAGAATAAGTGATTTTATATGTCTGACCATTGCTTTAGGTAATAAGCTGGTTTTTGTTGTGGATTTTTTGGTGGGAGGGAGACAGAGGATTGAGGGGGGCAGAAGAAGGACTAAGAATGTGCAGGGGAAACTTTTCAAAGAAAAGGGGGGAGAATATCAGAAAGAAATTATAATACTCAGCTGATTTTCATTGATAACCTAATTTCTTCTGCTTTAGTGGTGCACTTAGCACAGCACAGCTGCATAAAGCATCCACAAATAAAGACTCCCAACAGAGAAAAGAGGTGATGCTACTGAGAGTCTTCAGAGAAATAAGACAATGGCATGAAGAAGGGAAAAAAATCAATGTAATTTCTTTCTAAAAGTAAGAATGAACAACTCATTCTGGACAGTTTCACAATTGTTAGAGAGAATTTCTCTTCCTGAACAACCACTGGGTTTTTTTCTGGAGGACCTTCTGCAGCAGTCTGCCCAGGCAGGTTCCACATTTCTACCTCGATATCCTGTTTGTGCTTAATGTATGGATTTAGTAACATTTCCTAATGGGACAGGGATGAGGAATTACAAGTTGAGTGTGATCTCTGATACATCCCATTGTGTGCTGGGCAGATGGGACCCTCATTGCCCGCTCACCTTTGTAAAACACTTTGACAACTTTGGATGAAAAAATAGAGCATTTATTTGAAGATTGCTCTATGCTGGCTCTGTGGCAAAAAAGAAAAAAAAAAAAAAGGTGATAATAATACAGGGACTGAGTTTGCCCTTGGGGTAGTCAAAAGAAGATGAACATTTGAATATAGTTGAAGAAATATTTTCTGGCAGATCATCTCATGAGAAAGAAGAGAAGTGGAAGCAAAGAGGAAATATGCCTAACAGGAACAGAAAAGAGATTTGTGTCTTGGGACTTTCTTTTCTGTGCCAGGACTTCTGTGATGCAGGTCTCTTCCTTCTTTCCATCCTGTAAATTGCTCCATACTGGGGATTTCTTATTGTTATTGAATACTCTCACAAGGTTATGCCAGAGTAAACTCTCTCAAAAACTGACAGGCCAGAAAGCCCTCTCTATGGCTTCTGTGAGTGGTGAACTTGTAGCTATGCTGAAGAGAGCCAGAGAATGAAGGAAATTGAGCCACACATGCAGGCAGATGAAGAAACAAACAAAGCCTCTCAAATATTGTCTTGACATCTGTCTCCTGTGGCAGTAAAGAGGCAGAAAACAGCTAGGAAAAAATCTTGACATGCTGGAAAATTCAGTATAGATACTTTTAAGGAAGAGGATTGGGTAAGCTGGTGATCAGAAAGAAAACTCAGATCCTGACATGGCCCTGCACAGTCATATTTCAAAGGACTGAGGGTGAGAGTAAAGGACCAGATTATCTACTCTCAAAATAAAAGTTATTTAATCTCTGTGAGCAGAAAGCAAATACAGTGTCAAGAAACCCTTAAACTTGTTCATTACAATGAGAAACATAATAGCCCCATTTTACAGAGAGATAAAATAGTTGCCAATGGAATTGAGTTTCTTGCTGTCATCACACAGTAGATCTAACTCATACCTAGCCATGGATCACATCAGGTCATTCACCTGTCAATTTGTGTGTCAGCTAATATGAAAATACCTTGATTACAAAGAAGGACTGTAGAATTTGCTCAGCAGAAGATGATTGCAAGGCACTCATGGCATCCTTCAGTCCATGGAAACATCAGTCTGTCCCGGCAAGGAGTTCCCAGAGGCTGGCATGTGAAATCTTTACTCACAGCCTGCAAAAGACATTCTAAAAGCTCTGACTGTATCTCAAGTTACCTTGTTTCATAGACTGTATAGGAAAAGTGTAGGTACACCCTCTTTTTGTGCTCTTCACACTGTGTGGCTACTAACGTTGCACAAAGTGGGCAGTGGTGGGAATATTACTTTCTGGGTCCTTCACTGTTTTCCTTGTGTTTTGAACTCATTCTACACTGTGTTAATGGCAAGATACAAGGCAGCAGAGACTTAGATCAGCTGACTACCTGTTCATGTAACTGCATCTCCACATGCTGCTTTTTCTGCCTCTGATTCCTATAAAGTGTTTTTTCCCTGAGGGATTATATTTTAAGTTGTGTTATAAAGCCAACGCACAACTCCCCAGTACCCGTGTTATTTGCACTGGATTGCAGCTACAGAGAAAACTCAAAAGGTAGATGTGCAACTAAACAATTCAGACGAGACACAGACCACCACGAAATATATTATTAAATAAAATGATGTTTGATTTGTAGCTGTGAGACCAACCCCTTTTGACATTCAAGGGAGCACAGCTATGGGCTGTCTTGAAAGCCTCCACACATCGATAGTTTTTCTGTTGCTAGGAGGAAGGGTTTTGAAGTGGGAGGAGAAGCAGAGACCCTCCAGTCAACAGAAGGATCCTCATGTAAGGGTCAAGAGGGAGCAGAACACAGAGAGAGAAAAATATTCAGCTGACCATACTGTACTATTCTCTATTCACTTTAATACCTACACTTAATGATATGCTTTAAAGCTAAACCTCAGGAATGTCAGGAGTCTTTTTCTCATGGTGACATCCCATGTAGGCGGAATCTCTCGAGTTCTCCCTTTAAAATAGAAAGATGAATAAAGACTTGCCTTAGAGAAATTTCCTCTGGATTTGAGCTTGTTGGTGTGTTGTTTACTCAAATGATTTATGGACTGGAGATTAGTGAAGTCATAGCAACACAGAAATTGCCAAGTGAAAATAAAAACAGCCCTGTGTATCCTTATTGAACATAATCAAGGAAGCAGCTGACAAACAAGGCTTTTTTTTCCCTGTTATGCAGAGACTTGGTATGAGACAAAGCTGATTTTCGCCTTTCAAAACTCTTTGAGCAGTGTCTGGCATTCTAATAACTGTCATGATAAATTTGACTTTACCAAATAATGGGATATTTTTTATCTCACCATCCCTTATATATAGCTGTCAAAGACTTATTTCCTTCTGGAGAAATTACCATGTCCTTCCAGGAGGCAAGGGCTGGGAAAAGACTCATTCCCAGCACTGCCAGACTTGCTCTCAAGTCACACATGGTGAGATTTGTCTTTCAGTAAAACTAGTGAAAAGCCATGGGTCTGAGCTGAGCTCATTTCCTGGAACCTCTGAAGACCACAGAGAGGACTTGTGCACCTCTGAGCAGAGGCAACATCTTTTAGGGTAAGATGAAGGCATCTGGAAGACTGCAGAGGGACCCCACAGGAATATCTTTTGCAGAGAGGTTCAGGTCCTCCCCCTCCCCTTCTGAAGCCTCTCCTTTCTTTTCTAACTACAAAAATGCAATGATTACTATCACTGAATGTGTTATGCATTCTGTAGCACATCAAAATGAGAGTGCTGCCTATTGCTGAGGAAAAACAGAGCAGAATAAACTTTACCTGGTTACTCTCTTTGTGGGTTCAACCACTGTGTAAGACTTTTTTGCTGGGCCCTGCAGAAGAGGACTCCCTCTTATTTTATTTTTTTCTGGTTTTGCACAAAGGTGTACACAATAGGGTGACTTTTGTCGTGGCTGGCCATTCCGGCTGCAATGCAGTTAATAACTTGTTTCAGAGAGACCAAGCTTGAAATCTGACCTCAGAAGGTTTTTACCTTGGTGTGACAGGGAAGTGGCACCTTGATGGCATATTTTGACATGTTCATGAGTGGCTTTGTGAGAGTGCAACAAGGCTTTGGGATCACTTAGACTATGGTAGAATTATTCATTTGCTTGTATGCAAAGAGAGAGATTCCCTTTGCTTAAATTCTGTTCAGACAAGGTAGGTAAGTAGAGAGGAATGAAGAATGTGTATGGGCCTGGAAACCAGAGGAAGAATAGATAATAACATCTATGAAAGCTGCCAACTCTAGCCTAGTGCAAGATCAGGGGAGACATATGTCAGGACCAGTGAGAAGAGCAATTTGTTGAAGTGGCAATTTAGGGGCAGAAAGATCAGTCCGAGAACTAAATGGAAAATGTACATCTATACCTTGCTGGTCTTTCTATATGTAGCTAGGTAAAAGCACATCACCTGAAAAGGGGAGAGGAAGGATTATGCTTTTGACAAGTTCAGGGTCTACAAAGATTTCTTCAAGACTAACAAATGCTGTGGTACTTTGGGGGACCATCAGACCTTCAAAGTCAAGAATCCAGTTGAAAGCTACCTGTAGGCTGTCAAAGACAAAACAACAGTCCTTGTGGGGATGCACACAGTGAATCACCAAGAAGATGGCAATCTGGCAGAGATGCAGATCTGCTGGTAGGAAGCAGAAGTGAGTGCCCAGACTGAGCCATATTCAGATGGGTCACCTTGTGTGTCTTAAAATCACCATCGTAGAAAGCAACCAGGAGAGCTCTCCTCTGCTTTGTAAACCTCCACATGAGCTAACAGGTCCTCTGATGTGAGGCTGTTGTGGCAGTGGATTGTCCCTGCTCTGATCCTTCAGTGTTGTCTGGGAGAGAGTTGTCTCCTCCATGAGGTGCAACACTCCTGACCCCATGGCCGTTGGCAGCAGAATCCGACGGGTACCAGCGCTGTCCCAGACAGGTTACTGGGAGTTCATTTCCTACCACCTCGCATTTCCCTGTCTCACACTGTGGTTGTTTTGGTCTCGCTGCCTCTCCGTAGGTGGAGCTCTGCCAGGGCGGCTGGGAGAAGTGACACTGCCTTTACCCAGTTCTCATTGTAACAAGAAAGAATAACATCTTCTTTACTCAGCGCTGATGCAGTGGAATACTGCCAAACCCCTGGAAAGCCTCCAAATCAGCACATTTCTCCTTCCCATTAAAAACTAATACAGTACTAGCAAAACAGAAAGCACTGGTGGCAAAAACATATTTTTCCCACAATCTGAGATCCCAATTTACATGTAAAATAAACATTGAATACAGATTTAACTCACTTTTTACGTCTTCTGACGGTGTATAATAGGAATAACGCCTCTTTTAAAGTAAGCTAGAAAAAAAGGCAGACTTTCACGCTCTGAATTAAGATCTCAGCTCACAATTTTGGCTTCCTCGGCACACAGCACTAGTTTAGTTCCTAATTTCCTCTCGAGTGACTTAACGGTACTATATTGCTTAATTATAGCAGTTGCAAACTCCATCCTCTAAGAAGCATCACTGGGACCCAAACATCTGCAAGATTTTGAAGGAGGAAGATACCACATAAAATACCCATTTTTGTATTATTTTGTGTTTATTAGTCCGTCACACAGCATAGCTACTAAGCAGACGGAACATCCATTTAAATAAGAATTAATGGTAAGGAAATAAAGAACATTAAGTTACACAAACTCTCTCTTCTCCAAAGACTCAGGCTACAGAAGAGGGCACCTGCATATAACATGAAGCTTTAAACAGTAAAATAAAGCTGGACCAGAGATCCTCAAGGTGGCCTGTATCTACTAGATCATCCTAGCCCACTCCTCCCCTGGACGGTAAGCATTGTTCTCACCTGCTTATTTATTGCTGTTTTGCCACATCTTCTTTTAAATGTCCCAAGCAGAATTCCCCTCAACACAAAACTGGTTTTGATGACAACAAATCAGAGATCACTGTGTGGAAATAGCATCTGCCTGATCAGAGTCTCCACAATGTTTGAAACCTTAAAGCCTGATGAGTAGGAAGAAATTTCAAAATGCTTTAATGTAGTTGCTGTTGCTATAGAAACCATTTCCTGGCACCCATGCACCCTGTGCATTTGTCTCACTTGGTCCCTGGCCACCCAGGGAAAGAGGGCCTGTGGGGCTGGGAACAGAGAATGTGGGGGAACTCATCAGAGGTACCACAAGACCCCATTGTTTTGCATTGCCTTCTCTGGAAAAGGTGTTTAAAAACAGTCAACTGGGGAGGGGGTCAATTACCAGTGGAAGAGAGGAAAAGAAACATCTAGATCCAGAGAACTAAATTAATCCTGATGGAGCTCCAGCAGACAAAGGATATCCAAAGCAATTTGTGTTTTGCTGTCTGAAGAGCCTGGTCTGTGTGACCCACCTGCCCAGATGTTTCATAAAGGCATTGTTTTTTTCAAACTTATGAAAAATGTTTACTACTGATCTTGAGAGTTTTGTCTGCACTGTCTGAAAGTGATCAAATAGACGGCAGCTAAAGAACCCCTAAATTTTCTTCGGTTTGTTCTGACTTTTGGCATAGCTGGATGACAAATTCATGGAAGAAGAAGAGAAAGGATGTTGGTAACGGAGAAAAAACTTAGCCCAAGGCATTTCCAGAACTTTGTCTCTCCTCACTGTGTGTTTTGTCAAATTATTAAAATGTTAAAACTGAACAGGTAGTGCTTCCTTTTCCCATCATCTTCCCCAAGCACCGTGTTTAAGTGGCCTATTTTGAAAGGTGGCTTTTTTTTGTCTAAGCTGTGGGTATGCAATTGCAGCGAGGTCAACGAGAGGTCAGGCAATGCCAGTCAGCCAGGAGGTCAGGCGATTTCTTTTCTGTTCCCTGGAAAGAAAATACTTACCTCTCAGCAATCACATTTCTTGTGGGAAGGAAGAGGAATCTGAATGGGGAATTAGAATTTATGCATGCAGCTCCTATTAATTGTTAGGTTGGGTTGTGGGTATTAAAATTTGCCAAGACTTTTTAAAAAGTGCACACTGCCATCAGTAGAGCAGCAGCACAATTCTCCCCTATCAAAATGCAAAAATGTCATAAATAAACACACAAATCCCCTAAAATAGCTGATGACATCTAACCCCAGTTGGTCTTCTGCTTTGCCAAAACTGTCAGCTAGACATAAGGAGCCTGTTGCTGCTGGTGCCTCTGTGTTGGTCTTTTTGCCTCCACTCTTTTCTCCAAAGACTTTCTCTGGAACAGCAAACTGTTAGCATAAGACATATTGAATAACTGTCTTCTGAAAAACAGTTTCAATTCTCTTTCACTCCTTAAGAAAACTCACTATGGTGAGGAACTTACATGCTGCCCTTTGCATTTTTTAATGAAGACACCTAAATGTTCTCAGCATTCTTCAGAACTGGGCTCTTCCTGGAAGGAATTTAAGATTAATCTGCCTTCAAAACAAAATATTCTTATATATATTCTTCATGAATGAAGTCTTTAATAGAATTTTGCTACCTTCTTGCTGCATGTGTCCTTCAGGCATCTTGGCTGTTTTTCCTGGTGGCTTTGAAAGGACAAGGGGAAAGCTTTGGTTTATAGTCTTCCAGTTGAATAATATTGAGAACCACCAGAAGAGCTAATAAGGATTTAGGCTGAATCTACTTTATTCACTAAATAATGCTATTTCTGTTTGACAAAGGTGAGATTGAATGAATGAATTGAGCCAAACAAATTTGAAAATTTTAAAGACTTGTAAGTCAAATGTCTATGAACTTCCAGCAGAATACTTTCAAGAATCTTGAAAGTGAGCATGGCATCCTCTCTTTCTTAGATTGTGTGCTTCCTCTGGAGGTTGTTCAAAATCATAATAATGAACTGTTATTGTCACTTTTAATCCTATTAAAGTGAGAGGAAGAATGTGCTACTTGCCTCTAGGCTTTTTGTAAAAGTAGTCTGACATTTTTATGTGGTCCTTCTTAAAAGTCATGCAAGCGGCATCCTGGAATGTGCATTGGAATAAGGGGGGAAAGAAAGTTGTATAAAACATAGGCATAATGAAATAGTAAACGTGAATTTCTAGGTTTTCACACTTTTCTTTCATTCCATTTAATACATAAGGACAAGAATAAATGTCTTGCTCATTTTTTCTGCATATCACCTTGGCGGGCTAAAGGAGAACACTTCAGAACAATCAGATTTATCAGCCTTCAATTTAGATGCTGGATAACAGAGATCTTTTCCCCTAGCCAATTTTGGGTATGGTAAAGAGATTCTATGGAAAAAAAAAAAAAAAAAAAAAAAAAAAAAAAAAAAAAAAAAAAAAAAAATTTTAAAACCTTCCAAGTAAATGCATGT
>VZRH01014901.1:165446-223618 GCA_013397555.1 Urocynchramus pylzowi | reverse complement strand
AAAAAAAAAAAAAAAACAACGAAAAAAAGTAATAGCTTTAAATCCTCTAAGTAGAAGTATGTTACCCTCATTTTTCCAGGTTTCGTTTCTGTCAAGTTTCTGACAGAAATACCAGCTCTGCTGTCAGCTGTACACAATACTGAAAAATCAAGACAGACACAGTTTACCCTTTAGAACAAAAATTTAAGAACCTTTTGCCTAACCCACCATACTAATGGTTTTTAGGGGTAACAGATTTCACATAATAAAAATAAATATATGGATTTAACACGCTCCCCCCCTGCCACACACTTGTTTCATGTTTTCTGAACTTGAAACAGGTCAGTTTCTACTCTGTCTAGTTCCTGCAATAAATACATATTGAGTGCTCAGTGCACACATTCAATGTTTTTTCCCCTCTCCCATGCAGTCTCTTGCCACTGTCTTTTCTTGGTTTCCAGGTTATATTAAAGCTTTTGGCTTCGTGGCTGTAGGGAGAAATCTCAGTGCAGACATGGAGCTTAGCAAGGGAGGGCTGTGAATAGAGTTAGCCAGAAATACTGACAGCAAGGCAGAGGTGGGCAGCAAGGGACAGGAGAAGCAATTGACTACCGGCAAAGCTGAGGATTAAAAACATATCAGTGGGAAACAAAACCAGCAGAATATGAGATTCTATGAAATGCTCTCTGACGTAAAATCAGAGCCCCAATAAAGACTGAAATAAAAAAGTTCTGACTTGCTCTGTTTTATGTAAAATTCCCTCCTTACCTTTCAGATGCAGATCAGGTACAGGGTGTTTCCTCTCCTTCTGTTCTTTAAAAGCCAAATTAAATCCATAGTTGTTTTATAGAGAAAATTATAAGCTAGGGGGGTTTATAAAAAGATTCACAGAATGAAAGTTTTAGTTTTTTGACAGGGAGCTAATAGCAGCACTGCATAAGCTCAGCTATTGCAACCTTTCTCCTGCAATAACTTTTACTGACCTCAGGTCCAATTTTATGCTCATTACTCAGGCAAACTGCTCATTGTTTTCACTGGCAGCTCTGCCCGAGTATGAAATTCAAGAGAAAGCATTGAAACTGCAAAGACATTGTAGAAATTCATGGCCATTGGGTTGATTTGTAGCAAAAGCTGAAGCAGTGATACTGAAAGATGTCTGAGAGCTCAGGACAGCAAAGGCCTCCATGGCCAGACACCTGCCAAAACATCTCCAGGGCTGACCTGGATGTCCTGCCTGAAATGCTAGGAGATGCCTGTGACATTAAGAGCTATGTGTTAAATGACTTTGCAACATGAATACAGGCTGTGCACAAGTAAAATCTGCAATAAATGAGTGCCGTGGTGTTCCTGAATGTAAAACAGTGCATTGGGGCATAAGTGATTTGCATCTGAGAAGATGTGTCTGGCATAGAAAAGAATGTAGTAAAGGATTGTTCAACAGCTCCACTCGAGTTCAAGAACCCATCAGAGAGGAAAGGGCTGGGGCCAGAGTGCTCTCTGAAGCTGTAACCCCTGGGTGAATAATCTTCCCAGCACTTACCAATTTTGCAAGTTTTTAAGGAGCAGCTGTTAGCAGAGATACATCTTGCTTCCTTAGCTGGCACTTGCCTTAGCTCCTCTGAAGGAAAAAAGGAGCTGCAGGGAGAGAGCTGGAGCTGCAGCAAGGCCAGAAGAGACCACTGAGCATCCTTCAGATGCAATAGGCTGCAGGGAAAGAGCCATGTCAGAGGAAAAGCTCAAGTGAAGAACGGAGAACTCAAAAAGCTTTTAAGAGGATATCGAAGTAGGGAAGGGAAGCAGCAAAGGCAGAATAGGCACCACTATGCATGGCTTTTTGGTTTTTATTTTGAATCAAAATTTCATCACTGGTCAGGCTCATTGTCTGTCCAGGGACTACCTCAGTTCATCCACACACTGAACTGGGGCTCATGGAAAACAAGGACATGTCTGGTACAAGGGCATAAGCTGGTCCTGCAGCTCAGTTAGGCTGATTTGTGGGATGGGACTCAGTGCTCCATGACTGTCCAAAAAGCAGGAGCAGCAGAAATAAAACCAGGACTCAAGCTTGTGGTTGTACATTTTCTCCAGCAATGCCACTGTTAGGTGGCAGAATCAGGCTCTTTTTTGTCTGTTTTAAGCTCTTTGCATCTGTCAACACAGATTCCCTGTCCTGTTTGGGACTCCCAATAACTTAAGGGTGGTACAGGGAAATACTGGTGGGAAATAGAGGTGACAGAAAACACAGTGTTTTTGAGAAAATTGCCCAGTTCTAGCAGGAAATGTGAAAAACCAGTTGTTTTCTGCAGGAATGTGTCAGGGTTGTAGCATGGCATTTTCCCATGGGGGAGAGCAGTTCCATTTTTCTGAATAATTGCATCCAGGAACAAGGAACAATCTGCCTCAAGTATCCTGGCCCATCTCTTCAATTGAAACAGCTTCTTCCTTTATCTCCAGCAGCTTTCCAAGAGCAAAGCCAATAACAGCAGCATTTCATCTACAGATGTTGCTTTAAGGAACTATTTAATAAAAACCTTTAGAAGAGGGGGGATCCTTTTCTCTGCCCCACAGACCATAGAATCATAGAATAGTTTGGGAAGGGACCTTTAAAGACAATCTAGTTCAATTTCCCTACTGTGAGCAGGACATCTTCAACTAGATCAGGGTGCTCAAAGCCTCATGCAACCTGACCTTGAATCTTTCCAGGGACAGGGCATCCACCACCTCCCTGGGCTACCTGTTCCAGTGTTTTACTACCCTCATTGCAAAAATCTTCTTCCTCACATCTAATCTCAGTTGATTCTTGTTTAATTTCAAACAATTACCCCTCACTCTACCACAACAGGCCTCGCTAAATACCGACCAGATGGCTTTTCTTGGGTTCACATGTTTACCTGCAGTCTGTTGTGCGAGGGACCTGCCTTCTCCTGTGTCCAATGCCAGCTGCACATCCTTTGGGGTAACGCAGAGAGGGGTGTGAGTGGGCTGAGGGATCCAGCCAGCTAGCACCAGCCAGTGGGGTGGGATTGGGAGTGGGGAGCAGGCAATGCATCTCTTCCATGGGCTGGGCAAGGGGAGACCATTAACTCTCCTGTGTGCAGAAGATGAGAAAAACAGATGTATAGAGAGATACCAGCTGCAGGGAGGTACGCCACTTCTGCAGTTGTTGTGGATATCCTACTTTTCCCATTTTTTCCACTGTTTTTTAGAAAAAAATCAAAAGATAGGAGTTAAAGGAAAAAGGCCATAAATAGTGTGCCTTTAGTTGAGTGAACTCAGACTTGCTTTTACTCTTATTCCTCTATTCTGACCCTACCATCAAGCCCAACAAGACTCCCAGTGCTGCCCACTGCAGTAGCAGATTAAGTGACTTGGAGTTTATCATTGCAAAAAATCTATCAGTTACCAGGCCACACTGCCCTTGGTGGGACAGTGATTTCCTATTTCATCATAAAGCAATTGGGGTTTTTTTACTGGTGACTGCTCTACCCCCTTATAATCTGTTCATGGGCTGTTGGAAAACTGGGAAGGATGTAGCAACCAGCAAAATGTATAAATGTTTAAGATGGCCAACAACACTGTCTTCCACAAAACTCCTACTTTAAAGTTTTCTATGTTTGTTTGTTCTTTCTGTCCTTCCTAGACATCAATTTTCTCCCACATGCTCTTGATTTTATTTTCTGTAAGCTTTGATGTACTTTTGCGAGCACCTACCACTGCTTCTTAGACCTTAGCTTCTTAACTAAAGCCATTTATTGATATAGTACATCTCTCAGTGAAGTAGTACATCAATAAATTAAAGATTAGTTCAGTGTGTCAGCTCTCCCAGAGCATCCTGGGAAGAATTTGCCACTCTGGAAGACCGTGGAGGCCACACAACATCCTTGCACAGGCAAGACAGTAACTCTGGGAGATTTAAGCTTTTGCTTCACGACATCTCCTACTGCTAAACAGTTTTGAAAGTCACCTTTTAAATTAACCCATGGATTCTGCTTGCTACTGAACTAACAGGTGGCATTATGTTTGTATACTATATAGAGAGGTGTCCAAACCAATTTTCAGCTGTCTCTTACCACATTTTGTTTTTCCTGCTCTCTGATCTGATTTTATGCAGGCTACTCATAGAGGTAAACAGTTTTGGCCTGAATTTATATTCATCATGTTCCCTGTGTGACTCAAGCTCCTACTGTACTCCCAACAAATGTGCCTGCAAAGTTTCATTGCACCTAATTGTTTGCAAAGGCATGGCCTGAGGTGCATTGATGCTGAAGAAGATGTTATCAGGCTTATATTAGCCATTTATGAGAGACACTTAAATGCTCTTTATTGCTATTTTTGTATTGATACTCCCACATTCCTTGGTGTTTATTTCAGGATTTTGCACTATTCATTCGCTAAGTTTTATGCCTTGACTGTGCAGTCAATTTACAGGACTATACTTCAGACAAGATTTCAGAATGGGAGGCAAAAAATGGAGATCAGAGCCAATACTTGCATTCCTAGACAGATGCTTTGGGTACAAATGTTCTGATAGCAGAGCAAAACCCTTGGTTACAAGGAAAGTGGTGTCCATTGCTTCCCTCTGGTATTTTAAACCAGTTGCTTGAAGAACATGACTTCTTCTCTGTTTTCTGCCTGCTGGTGAGACAACACAGATTTCTTCTGAGGCAGCACTAGGATGGTGCTACTGGTGCTAGGATGGCAACTACAATGAGGGACCAGGGCTTAGCTGTGTTAGGTGTTATCATAAGAGGGTGTTTGTGGTTTGGGGGAGGTCTTCATAAGTTGTTCCCTTCTACTATGCATTGGTGCTGAATAAGTAAGCAGTCACTGAAGTCTCTTGGCTGGGTACAGGAAACATTTGAAACAGGGGGATGAATGATTTGCAGTAGATAGGCCTTGTTAATGAACATTTTCTTGAACACAGACACCCACATTAACACATGAATGTGGCCATTTGTATGAAGAGTATTCCTTCTCCAAACCTTCACAGGAAACAAAATCCTGTGTTCAAAGGTTCATGAATAATGAATATAAACAGGGACATGAAGAGGGCATTTAGATACCATGGTGATGGGTATAGGATAATAGTACATACATGGCCAGATGGCTTTACATAGAAAACTGGAAATGAATGAATCAATGATTCTTGATAAACCCTTCCTGAAAACCTTTCCTGAGTGCCTAGCCCAGGGTGTACAAGATGTAACCTGTATATTCACCTTAGAAAAAGCTCTGTAGTTATTAAAATATTTTGTGGCAAAATCATTAGCAGAAATACATCACTCAGGATTGGAGCCTTTGGGAGATGAATGTTTTGGTGAAACTTTGGGCTCTAAGGATTGTTATTATTATCCATATTGCTTGTTAAATGCAACCTGATAATGACCAGTGTGCCTCAGAGAGTGGAAGCCCTACATGCCCAAGCACATGGTCACACAAAGTTTTTGAGTCAGTCATAGTGACTGAGGTTGTTTTACTAATCCTCAACTGCTGAGGAGTTCTGGAGTCTTAGGGACCAGCAACAAAGAAGAAATGATTGTATTAATTGCCTACCTGGCATTCAGCAATGGCCAGGTTTTCTCTCATTGCTAATGGACAAAATAGCAGAAAATTACTTAAAAAGGATGAGGCTTCTGCAAATTATGTTTCTCTCATCCCTGCACAAAGAAGAGTGTGTCTGTGTCCTAATGTCAGGAGGTAGTTACTTGTGCACTTAGCTGTGGTGGGATGAGAAATTCATCTCAGCTCCAGTGGGGAGTTTGTCTTGTGAAATTACCTCAATTTGTAGATAATCTTCATCTGGTTGAAACTTCTCTGAGCTAAATTTCTCAGCTGAAAATGAGGATACTTACATTAAAAGTGTAGTAGATATTTTGGTCTAAGTCTACAGGGAGATGTTCTTGGTGTCATCCCCAGGTGTCATCCCAAGGAATGAGTGAAAACCCCTGTGTGTGACCCCAGCAAAACGTGCTGTACATTCCCTGTGTAGACTAGAAAGGAATCAGGGAACTGTTAATATCTGCCTCTCAAGAGAATTACACATACTAGCCCTGGTGTTTAACTCTGCAATGTTTCCCAAGAAACACGACAAAGAACAGAACTCGGACCTGTCTTTCAGCAAAGCTGGAGTGCAGGAAAAATGAGCAGCAATAGTAACATGCAGTGCTGACTCCTCTGCCACTGTACAAGTGTTTGCTGCAGACATCTTGTATGTATTCACACCCCTAATTACATAATTAGGATGTAGACATTTATATGTGAGGCTTTGGATATTTATCCAAGTAGGTACCTCTGCTGTGTAGTTAAACATGTAGTAGTTACTAGTTACTAGGAACTTTCCCCTATACAGGCCATTGGTGAGCTTTTGTTAAAGCAAAAAGTAAAATGTAAAATGTCAAGCAACCACCTCTGACTGACACTTGGGAAACTGAGCTGCTGCTGATTAGTATCCTATTTACAATTAAAATCTGGACTCCTTTCCTAATTTTTGTTGACGTGCTGTTGGTCTGTGAACTCCTAGTAGACAACCTGGATTTTTAAATAGTCCTTGCTTTGACTTCCAATTACCATACAATTAACAATTCCAACAATGCTGCCTTTTAATTTCACTGCTTGTATTCATTTTTCTGTGTGCTCCTAATTGCCATGCTGGCATGTCACTTGTAGACTCTGGTTTAGTACATCAGATGTCTGTATTTCTATTTAAGACACAGAGTATCGCGTTTATGCATCTACATTGGATCTATTCTTGCTTCTGAACAAAGGAAAGCTCCACAAACTACTCTTCCCTTTCCATAGTCAGCTACATTTACTTGGAAATACCATGCAGTGATTAAATCACAGTGGTTTTGGGGCAGAAACACCCTTCTGTGGGAGCCTGTGCCAAAGGTCCCAGAGTCCCGAGCTGGGCCACATAGGCAGAGTTGTGCCTTCGTGGGTGAAACTGCTCAGGTATCTCAGTCTGTGGTGTGCAGCTCTTGACTGTCCCCTTCTGTATCTCTGAGAACAAAAGGCTCAAAAAACCTTGCAAACCCATTCGTTTCTTCCTCTGAGAAATGCAAGAAGAAGGAAAATGGCCCATTGCAATGGAAGCCAGTAAATTTTTCAGAATTTTCAGGCTCTTCTAAGATTCTGGCCCTTCATGTTTGATTCTGTTCTAATAGCCTCAAGACTTTGATTACAGATGGGGTGCCAGGAAAGCCATGGGGACATGGAGCTACATAGAAAGAGCAATGCCTCATGGAGACCTGCGCTGCCTCTGATGCTGCCCAGCAGCACCCTGTGTCTGCAAGGGAGATATCTCCCTGCAGGGCTCACACTAGGCAAACAACCAGCAGTATGGTTTGGGAAGAGATGTCTGGCAGAAAAAAAACATGGGCAGGACCCTGGAAAGTGTTACAATATTGCTTCTTCATTTTAAGAAAAGAATTATGTTAAATTGTCATCTGTCACCACCCAGCTTTGCACTAAATTATCCAAGGGATCCCTTCAACCCTGTGCTTCCATGAGCTGCAAGTACAGTCAAAATCCACTGTGGAGAGTGTTCCACTTATGATTCATTTGGGTTTGTTTATTGCTGTATATTCCCAGGCTGATGCTATGTTATTTTTTCCCCCTCATGCTGTTCTTGCTTCATACTCAGAGCTTTAACAAAGAGAAGTATTACCTATTAGTGTGCTCAAGAAAGGTATTTAGCAATCCTAGGTGCTTAAACTGGTAATTTGACTGGTATTAAATGGGTGGATGCTCAGACTGTAATGTTTGTTTATTTTACCAGACTTCCCCAGTAAACCTACTCTTCTTGCTGCTGCTAATCCCTAGCAGAAGGGATATGAGAAGATTACAAAAACTGCCAATAATTTTCAGGACCAAAATTCAGTCTCCTGGTACCTCCCTGATCTCTTCATTGCTTTGTTCCAGCAAAAGGCCCTTGGTAGCCAGAAGGACAGTGGTTCCTGAAAGGAATTTCAAAAAGTGCATAAAGTTGATATCTGCCTAGAAGTAATACAAAACAGGAGCATCTGCCAGAGACAGGAGCATGTTGCAGGCTTAGTAAAACAGCAGGGGAACCTGCTGTTGACCAGATTTGTCCATATCAGTGCAGGTGTCTCTGCAGTTAATAAGAATTACTATTTACACTTGTTTTCAGAGATTTGGAGACATGGGGATAATATAGATAGCCTGTAAGTCATAAAGAGCAAGTAGATACGACACATGTTCCCATTAATGTATAGTGTTACTCCTTGGAGTTTGTGATATTGAGACATTACGAAGTATGGTATGAAATACAGATGGCTCTGCATCTTGACTGTATTTGTTTAATTATAGCAGAATACATTTTGAGATAGATTTTTATCCTATTTTCAAGATGAGAAAAAGGATGAACAGTCTTACATAAACTGAATGTGTTCAGAATTATGTGATGTGGCAGCTGGATGTAAATGGGATTTAGTTTATCTTCAGAAAAAAACCTGAAGTGTTGATGCATAAGCAATGATTTTGCCTTGACAAACTGTGTTCTGATAAGTCAATAGATGCACAACCATTTTTTTGTTGGTGTAAATGAGTCTCCCTCCATGCATGTTGGCACCACAGAGGGAGAGGCAAGGCTCTCAGATGCGTCTGCCTGGCTGCTCTGGCCCTGAAGGGAGAAACCAGAGCAGGGTTTTGGGAGGTAATAAGGGTAAATCCCTCAAAAGAGGAACTTATTGATCTTGCTACTGCTTGGAACCCAGAGAAGACAGGCAACAGCTACAGGGTCTAGGAGTGGCTATTTTGCTTTTATTTCTTTTACCTCTTGCCAGCAGTAGCTTCACCCTGTATGTCCTCACTATCCTGGCTTTGCTGGCCTCTGATACAGGCAAAGTAGTGGTCATGCCTGGACAGTACAGAAGTCGAAATATTAGAGCATCTGCATGCATTTGTCTCCTACTGTGCTGGGGTAAAAAAACCCCAAAAAACAACAAAAAGATGTTATCAGATGTGTCCAGTTTCTGTGAAGAAATAAGCCTTAGTGACTAGTCTCCTTTTGGCTCTACTCTCAAGTACAAAATTGTCACCGCTGTGACACAAAATAACACAACTCACACATGATGTTCCAGTATCTGAACAGGAACAGGAAAAGAGTACTTTATTTTTCAGACCTCAACATTTATAGAATTCTAAAAGTGACAGTGGATTGGAGGATGGCTTTGCCACCTTTCCAACCACACTGGTCAGACTAACAGTCCATTAAAATTCTCCTCCTACAGAGAAGAATGCAAAACAATTATTATTTATGTGAAAGTGCATGAGAAACTCCATTACAAGAATGTAAACATCAGAAAGCTTAGAAAATCTCAAAAGACTAGGGCAACACAAAATAAGATAATTTCTATTACATAGCACCCTTTGCAGACATCTGGCAGCATTCTTGTTCTCCAACACAAATTATTATTTTTCTTCACAATATCAGGTGGGAACAAGATAAAACCTTCCTTCTGGGAATCTGTATACTGCATAATCTGTAATTATTCCATGGTTTCTTACTCTGTGGGTTAAATCCCATCCTACCAGCGAACACACACAGAAGAAAACCACTGAGTAGACTACACAGCTGGCTTTTGCCCTGGCAGTGCAGAGGTTATCTTAACATGTGTGGTACAAGTGGCAAGAAACAGGCTTTGCTTCGGGACTCTCACTGGTTGGTCCCCACATGATCTGTCACCTCCTGTGGGGCCTTGATCCCTTGATGTCACCTCCATTCCTCTTAGCTCAGGGAAGTTGGAAAGGGGAAAACAGGAAAAAAAAGACAGTCCAACTGTAACAGTTTGTTTTCCAGAATCAGGGTGGTAAGAGGGAGGGTGAAAGAGGAAAAGCAGTCTTGCTTTTTTCCTTGCAAACAAGGAAAAGTGAGTCTTGTAAGAATAGACCAAAGCAGAAATGGGTCTGGATGGGTTTATGAACACAAAGATTTTTACACTTAACTCACCTTCTGACATGGGAAGTAACTTTAAAAAATAAATACATAGAGCATCTGAGCATGTGTCTGGGTGGAAGAAGGCAAAGGGTCAAGAGAGAAGCCTGAAGTACCTTGTTCCATTTGGATATTTACTGCTTCAAAATGCTGGAAAGGGACGATATCTTTCATACTTGATTTTTTCTGAAGTACAAAGCAAATCCTCTCTGTATTAAACAGTGAAGAGCATTCTTGAGAGTAAGGACCCTTAAAGACTCTTGTGTTTTGTTTTGTTTTTTTCCTTCTGGGCAATGAATGACTAGTCCCTTGACACCACTAACTGTTTATGTAGAAAAGCTAATTTCACTTCTGCCAATAAAGTTCTCTTGCCAGTCTGAGTTTCTCATTAAAATTAATATTCTTATTGTATGTCCCTGTCCTTTCCCTCGCTGAGAAAGAAGCTAATAATCTTTCATTCAGGGCCAAATTCCCACTTCTTCCCCATCCCAAAGCAGAGCAGGGGGAGAAGGTAATTGCATATGGAAAGGCATATTGGCAGGAACACTGTTCTTCAGAGATGCGCCTCATTTCATGGTTAGGAGAAGTATTTCAGTGGCTGTAGGAGACCTCAGTTCACTCCTCTACTGGAAAAAGCTTCAAGCTAGTATCTCATGGGGGAATACCATAACTAACAGGCCAGGGACTGCAGGGGATTGTTCCCAATTTGTCACCAGTGAAGCAGCTCAATTTTGTAAGAGAGAATTAAGTAGCCAGGGAGACAAAGTATGGAGGCAAGGCAGGGGGATTAGGACACTCACTTGGGATGTTTCAGTTCCTGCTGTACTTTATATAAAAACTTCATGGAGTCTTTAGATGAGAAGAGGTGTTATTTCCCCCACTTGCTCTACCTGGTATGATGCTGGAGCTGTTAAGGGAATACTTGCTGGAGCATTCATCAGAGGTGGAGGGGATAAGGTGTTTTGAGGAGCTTGTTGGCACTTTTTGTGAAATAGGTGGGGCTGTTTCAGCATCCCAACTGTGTGATGCTCACCTGCACGTGGGGACACGTCAAGCAGAAAGGGGAAAGCTGGGAACCAGATAGATTTTGGTTTAGCAGGCCTGAAGGAGAAATTAGAACCCTCTATGGCTCTAGCCTAGGAGGATTGTGTGTCCAAGCAACCAGGCACACCTGAGGCTTAAGCCTACCTGCATAGGAACCTGAAATCCTCCTTCAGCTACTGTGGGAGGTTGTTCTGCCCTTACACACACAAATAGCATTACCATGGTGCCATCCTCATGCCTGAAGGAAAATTCCCCTTTCCTAACCCCTAGTTCACACTGGGGTTTTCTCTCTGTACTGCTCAAGATAAAAGGCTTGCCTGGGACAAGAGGATGGACAGAAACACGGCTAGAACAAATCATCCCATCAGGTGGAACTATAATAAATATGAGCTTTGGCTTCCTGTCCTCTTTTACATCTTTTTGCTGCCTTTTGAGCTTGAGTTTAGAGGAGGGGAACAAAAGAGAGGTTTAGTGGGTATCTTAAAAGTCTGCTTGGAAATGAGACCCAGTCTTTTAAAAACTGTCTAGGAAAGCAATTCCTTACAACACTGAGAACATCACTAATGCTAAATGTTCCTTTAATTCTAATTTTGAGACACTTGCCAATCTTGTAAATTAAAGATTTATTGCCTGAGAGTACTCAGATCACAACCTAACACACGTTTAGCTGCTTTGTTCCTTCCTGTTTGGAGTCATTCCAGAGGCTAAGCCCCTGTATTAGAAACATCACCAATGCAAAGATTGAATGATCGATCAAAGCAATGCAGATTATGAATTCTCCTATGCAGTCTTCCATAAAAGGGACCTAGAGAAGCAGCTATTTTTTTTTTTCCTGCTTATTTTTGGCAGACAGATTTATGTCAAAGATTCCCTGAGACTGTTTTGTAACAACCTGTGTCCTCTATTTACGGAGGTAAATTTTACTATGGTAAATATTTTTCAAGTGAATGCAAAAATGACATAACTAAGACAAGACACAGCAATGAAATGTTCTGAACAATTCGTCAGGATAGATCAAAGATAGTGAAGGGAAAAGGTACTTCTATCTTCAGAAACTCCAGAATAAATAGACTGTTACCGATGCAAACTCCCTCAAGAAAACAAATAGGATGCACTTTTGCTCTTTTTTGAGTTGCTCTGTTTTGAAATTAATTCTAAGTCCAAGGAATGGAATACATAATGTGTGTAATAATTTCAATGTGAATCCCAGGGATATTAAGCATTAAATCTGGGCTGAGATCTCGCATTATAAAAATTATTGAGAGCATGTCATTAACATACATCATTCAGCTACTTACTGTATTTGAAGAGCCTAGGTTTATACAAACACATCAGAGTAATATTTTGCATTCCAGGGCGTGACCAAATAATCAAATTACAAAGAATGAAGTGGTTAGGGCTTGAGATAGCATGGTAAACACTATAACTCAAAGGATCCTCTGTTGTGGATCAAACCTTGCTCTCCACAGACTATCTGCTAAATAAAGGAATAAATAGGTGAGACTTCAGGGATGTTTTTTTCAGACTCTGTAGATATCATCCAAGACTTTTACACAAAGATCAAACCCAGCAGTCCATCAGGAAAGAAAACAAGCCACATCAGGTGTTGCTCCACTTGTTCAATTTGCTTCTCAGCCACTCAGTTTGAACTGTGGCTGATTATTGATCATAATGTTTTCCTCCTCACAAACTTGTCTCTCCTTATCACTAAAGAATATCCACCCTGTCGTTCTACATCACTTTTTATGTTTCTGTGAGTTTTTCCTACTCAAATGTATGTTGTTTTCTACATTCTGCAACTAGGAAAAAAAGCATGTTTAAATCTGGAGTATTCTTCTGAGAACAAAACTTTGCATTAAGTCCTGGAAGAATTTTGTAAGGAACATGGCAGAAAATCCCTTTGAGCATGGATCTTTGTATTAAGTTCTCTGCTAGAAAACATGGATCTGTTATTACTGATCCTCTTTACTGTATTGCATCTCATCATGAAGATGGGAAGCTTTGTGACTCCTTTAGATGTGAGCAGGTAGCCAAATTTCTACACAATTCTAATTAGGAGGGGAAATTGGTGATGGAGATAGTGTATTTGATAAAATATGTTTATTCACATACATGTAGTATACACAAACAAATGTACCAAATCCTTATTTCTTGACATGAGAAGGATCCAGAGACAGGCAATTTGTTTGCTTGAAGCTTCTTTGCAACTCCCTTTGAAAAATAAAAGTATCCTTTCTCTTGCTCTTGGGTTGATCTGTGTCTCATCTACTTGGGTTTTACACCATCCCCATGCTTCTCAAAAAAACCACCAAGAAAAGCCTCTTTTCTGTGTCACCTTCTTTTTTGTTGTGGGTGAAAACACATGTTTATCTACTTCTTAAAGTTATCTTTAAGCTAGACATAGTGGTCTGAAAGAGATAACTTGACCTATATTCTTTCCCTCAACTCAGATCACTGAAATCAAGGCCACCTTATTTTAGTCAAAGTCATGATAAAGTTTTCCCACATTTTAACAAAACAAAATTACAGAAAGGTTAAGCTTTCCCACATTTATAGATTTGTTTCAGCTAACCTGGATCTTCAAAAGGAACTTTCAAAGATCGTATTTGGAACACACCTTTCCTATTGTTACTATGTATGATAAACTCTGTCTCATGTATTAGTTCATCTATTACCTCAGTTACACACATTTCTTGTTCAAATTACAGAGGTCCCAGTTTCTGAATCTGTTTTTCTAGTTTTGGATGCCTTCACATTCCCCAGATATTCTCTCCATTTGAAATCAATTAGGAGGTTCTGTTTTGAATCTCCCAAATCCCCAGTCTTTTTTGCTTGTCTGGTCTAATAAATGTAAGGTTTGAGGCAATGTCTACAATTCCTTCACATTTCATCAATTCTATTACACTTTCAAACCCCAAAATTCCCATTATTGTTGTTAGCTGTCCAGCTTGAGATGAATATGGTGTGCTGCTCCTTTTACACAAGCATGAGTTTTGCTTGTTCCCTTTGATGTCCATCCATTCCCTGAGCTGGAAGAGACTCGATGTCCCCAATGAAGCAATGGTGGTCTCCCCAGGTGCTGTAGCTCAGGAATGGTATTCCCCAATTTAGTGTTCCCACCAACACATTCCAAACTATGTGCCATTCACTCACTCCCCTCTTCCCTGTCCCTCCCCTGCATTGGGCTGGAGAAGAGAACTGGAAGCACAAATGGTAAAGATCATGGGTTGAGATAAGAACAATTTACTGGAAACAGCAATGAGATAAGGAAATGCAGTAACAGCAACACTATTATAGCAGGGCACAAAAGGCCAACAATTCACACATGATTGCTCACCATTGTACTATGAGGAAACCCTGACAATACAGACCACCCAACCATGCCACCATTGACTGGAAGATTGTCTCTTCCCCTGCCCCTGGAAATGATGTGAGGTTCTGTAGAACAACCTCCAGGTTCTGGCCATATTTCATTTCACAGGCCCAATTTTCAAATGAACTTCGTATTATTCTCAGTTTCATTTTACTGGGATAAATTTTTCATTTTATTATTTTTCAATAACATCACAAGGTTCATTTGTATTCTCTTTCTCTGTTACAGAGCTGCAGTTAGAAAATTTGTAGTGACTGTCATCTCTGTCACCAGAAACTGCTTCTTCCTCTGGTCTACGAGTGCAAGAGGAAAATCCCAATTTCCATGGTAAACTTCAGAAATCCCTTGGAGTGTCTTTGGCTGCCATTCCCTGACCTTAGTGTAAAAGCCTAAGTTCAGCTGAGCACCTTTGAACAGATCTCTCAAGTTTATCTTTGAAAGCCCTCACTGTTATCTGCACATGCCAGGAACTCAGGTTTCTGCTGATTCTCTTGCAGTTTCTGTAGGATTTTATCTTTTCTTTTTCTTTTTCTTCTGTCTTTTAGTTGGGCCTGGATCAGCTCAGATCTGTGGACAGCTTCAATCAAGAAGCAAAGGTTTGCCTGAAGCCTATTTTTGAGAAGTCAGAGCTGTGCCACTCTCCAGGCATGGTTACTCAGGCTTGCTGCTGGAACCCTTCTTCTCTATATTCATCGACTTTCATTCAGTCCATAATGCTATACTTAGTAGAGTAAGTCTCAAACAGTTTTCCCTAAAAGATATTAGATATTTGTATTATTTGACCTCAGAAGGTCCAGCCTCTCTGATGGGACCCTTTGACTTTGGCAACCAAGCAGATGAAGTGCAGTAAATGTTTTTGCCTAAACTCTCTGACTGGCCCAACTGAACATCCAGATGGCTGGCTACCATGATGGGTCTGTGACTAGACATTTCCTCCTGGAGCTGAACTTTAGCTAGTGAGTCCTTGATCCTCTTCATCCCCTCTAGTAGGTTCCCAGATGGGGACTCCCTGCCTAGAAGCAGCTATGGCAGTGTTGTTGCCTTTTACCTTTTTGTCCTTACCCATTCAGACAGGCCTTCTCAATTTGTTAGGACATTTTGTAGTCATTACTCCAACAGAAAGTTCACCTTTGCCTGCAAATCACTTCAGCCATTTCTGGGAAACCTCCAGATACTGCTGTAATTCCTTTTGTAAAGTTTCCAACTCTTGTTTTAGCGCCTTCTGGTCGTGCTTTAATTCTTTTTGGCTAGTTTTGTTTTCTGAGAGCAGATTTGTTATTGGTTCAAGAAGAATACGAGCTCATAATTTGTGTGTTTGAATGGCGTCCCAGTGTTGACACCAGGCTTTTATCTTGTGACCTGACCAGGTTATTTCAATTAGAATGAGAAATTGATGAGGGAGATACTTCAGATACAGTTCTGATAATTTATAAGAATGTACAAAGTTCTGCTTTTTTAGGGGAAGTGTTAATCATGCACAGATTTCTTGCCCACAGCCTTTTCTGCCAGAATCCTGTCCAAAAAAAAAAAAAAAATTCCCACCATTCTCATTCCCTTGGGGCCTGTGGGAAGGTTGCAGATCCGCACACCAAAGGCAGAAACACCTTAAGGAGACACTTCCTCCAATCACAGACAGAGGTAAGTATGCCTAGCCAAAGAGTCACAGACAAGACAAAAGTGTAATGTTCTGAAACCAGTGACAAACAGAAAAAGGTCTAAATAGTGTAGAGTAGACAACTGTGTGATGGGGTTAGAGGTGAAATGCATTCTACTTTTCATGACTCTTATAAGATCAGCTCCAAATGTGAGCCTATTTAGGGCCTCCATATACAATAGCACCCAGGAGAGAGGATTGCTGCCTAAGACAGGCACAGCAATGCTGAGAAACTGTGCATTAGATCTGTTCAGATGGCTACATCTCCTTTCCCCTTGTACACTGTCTCTTCTGCACAGATCCATCGCAGCAAATCCTCTCTAACACTCCTAAGTTTTATATGTCCTATATTCAGTTGGAGACCTGCACTAACCTCCTTTTACAGATAGCTTGAATGACAGCATTGAAATTTAGGCTTAGTACTTATCACCACATAGACAAAGCATTTCATCAGCTAGCTGGCAAAATATCTGACAACTGTTGAAAGAATCCAGGAGTCAAGATTGTTGGCCGAAAGGGCTTATGAGTTAACACATCAAAACAAATTACAATCAATGCTGAGAAGAAAAAGGGCTTGGCAACACAAGTGGTGAGAATCTCAGGATAGCACTCCCATGGGTTTTAAGGAAAGACCTAGAGGAAGGAGATGGGAAAAATTAGCTCAAATGGCATGAAAGAAGGCAGAGAGCAGAGTGGAAGAAAGGGTCACAGGGAGCATTGTGAACAGCAGAGTCAGAAAAATATGGGATCAATGAGGGAAACATGATGAAAGGAGTGCAAAGATGAGATTGTGAATGTTCCCCTAACAAACAACCAAGACAGATGGAGTTGATACAACACTTTCTTCTGATTTCTAAATACATTTAAGGATTAATGCCTCTTCTGTACCAGGACAACTTCTGATAAAGAGCACTGCTTATTATAAGTGTTGTTAACTTCCTCACCCTTGGGAGAGGACAATCAAAAGGGTAAAATGGGTAATGCATGCGGAGGACTTCACAGGACTGTGGTGAGAAGTGAATTCTTAGAGTAGAATTCTTGGAGCAGAATTTCCCTACAGGAAATGATAACTGTCCCAGACACTGACAAAATTCCAGTTTGAATGCCTCTGCTGGCCTCAACTATAGCAGTTTGCTACAAGGAGAGACAACATCCTAATTTAACAGATCTACAGTGGTGCAGAGGGGTTTTTTCTTTTTTGCTCAAAACACTTTTCTTGAGTGCCAACTAAGAAAAGACTAAAAAGCTGTGAAAGATTCTTCAGGGTGAAGATCAGGTGGTTTATATGATCAAATACAAGTGAGAAAAAAGTGGCATCTGGAGCAGTAGCTGGACTCACTGCAAAAAGAAGGAAAGGTGAGGAAAATAGAAAAGGTCATTTAGATTAACAAAATCCAAGGTCAGAAGAAACAGATGTGATATATTCTTGTGATCATCCTCTTGACCAAAACCACAGGATTGCACACATAGATCCCTGGACAGCATGTTTCTGAGGCTGTGCTAAGTGTCTGGAAAGATGACTCCCCCTCTTAACTGTTCTAAAGTATTCATGTCACTGCCAGGGACATAAGCAGCTCCAATAGCCCCAGTGAGACATCAGACATGCATCCCCGACACCCAAGCTGATCTTTCTTCTAATGCCTCACCTCTTTTCCTGATCTGTGGACTGCACAGTCCTCTCCACTTCCCACAAGTCTCAGACATAAGCTTTCGTTCCTTGCCCTCATCACAATGTGGTTTTTTATAAGTACTGGCACTTCCTTTCAGTCTTACACAAGCCTCTTCTTTTCCTTGCCTGTCCCAGTTTCTGAATCCTTCCCCAAGGGGTAGAATTTGTACCACATGACTGTGGATCAGCCAGCAATTCCAGTGCTTGTGACTTGTGTTTCTTCCAGATGTACCTACTTTGTCACCAGTAGAACATTTCCATGGGTTTTTTTATGACTAACCAAGTCTAGCCACTAGCTAAGTGTCTAGATACAACTCTGACCATGTCCCTGTGGAGTTCCTCATATCACTATGAGATCAACATAGTATTTTAGTTTTCTTTTATCTGCTGAACTTTTTACAGTTTCAAAGGAGGTTGGATTGCTGTTCAACAGGCTGTGGAAACCATCTTCCTTTCCTGTTGCAGGGGCCTTACCACTCCCTGCTGCAAATGACTTCCCAAGCTTTCTGTCGTCTTCCATTATGGATATAAGGGAAGGCACTGTCCCCACCCAAGAAAGTTGCAGTTTTCATTAGACACAAACACTGGATGAAGGCTGATGCAGAAAGGTTTTGGGGGACCACTGGTAAAAGGTGCTGGGGAAGATGTGATATAAGAAAGGATATAAATAAGGAGTAAGACAAAAGACAGTTTTTTCAGTAATACAAGTTGATGGAGTAGAAAGGATATAGGTATGTCCAAGAATAAAGAGATGACATCTGTGAACTTTATTCACCATTAAGAAAAGCAGGTGAATGGTCTGAAAGGTTTAGTGATGTGGACAACAAAGTGTTTGCAGGATTGGCTGCCTCTTTGGAAATGAATTAACAGTGAGGAAGTAAGGCCCATAACAGTGCATGAAAGGAAGAAAAGGAAAAAGAAAAAGATAAACTAGAATAAAAGAGCAATGTGCATGTATGCAGAGGGGATTTAGCAAATTTATTTTGTTAGATAGTTTATTAGCAGGGTACCAGAAAATTATGCAGACATAAAGTTACTTACACAAGAACATCTACAACATAAATGCATTTTTCAGCTCTGGGTTTCATTATCTAGTGGGTAATAGTTAAAGTATTGTGAGAAGAATTTTAATTCTGTCTAGCATGTACAAGTAAATGACAATTTGCAGTGTTTGGTGCAATGGAATGTATGCTATTCAGATCCTGTATAAATTTAAGTTTTATTGGCAGCTATAGCATAAACAAGGTGCCCTACCTGTTATCTCTTCATAGAGGACTCTTGTGTTCAACCAGAGTGTTGCAAAAAAATATAAAGTCATTACAGCTTCTGGATATTTTTCTACACTTTGGGGTTTTCATCAAGATTCAGAACCATTTTCAGAGAGTGCATGCCCTAAGACCCTCTCTGTCACTTACAGAATGCTGCAAATTGACTCTATCACTTTACCTGCTGCTGTAAATTGGCTCTGAGCACACATAATGTGTCAGGTTTGCCTACTCACTTTCAGTTTTCACCCGCCTCTACTGGGCATATCTAGGAGTAATGGGATGAAATTGAGCAAAGGAAAATTTAGACTGAATATCAGGAAAATTTTCCTAACAGTGAGATCTATTAGAATGTGGAATAGTCCCCCAGGAAAAGTGATGGAAACCCCGTTGCTAGAATCATTAAAAATAGACTGGAAAAAAAACACAGTAAAAATACAGTAGAAAATAATCTGCATTGTCAGGGGATGGACAAGATGATTCCCTAGGTTCTCTCAGGCTCTAATTTCTAGGATTTTAGGAGCTGAGCTGCATCAGTATTAAATTCCCTGAATGCCCAAGATCATCTAATTGAAACAATAGAAAGTTTGCTCATAGGCATGCCAGGGAGAGTGCTCAGTAATGATCAGGCTGCATTACTGCTGAGAGTGTATCACTTGATCTGCACTGTACAAAGAAACAAGGAAGGAGACAATTTTTATCACAATTTACCCTTTGCTAAAGCTGTTCTTGTAAGTCAAATATGCTGCCTTGATTCAGCATTGCTGATGTTATAGAAGGTGATCCTAAAAGCAGGTAATAATGAGTCCAGATCACAGTTTGTCATGGTGGAGTTTTGTATCAAAAGCTAACCACACGTGTTCAGAATCAAAATTTCCCTCTGCAACACACGTATTTTCTACCATAGCTCTGTGCTCCTTTCATAGCACACACATGCCTTGCACTGCCATTTCATTTGTCTTTGGAAGACTTGTCTGTATATTGAGGGATAACAGATTACCTTCTCAAGGAAAAGACACTGATTCTGAGTTTCTCCCCTCTAAAGTGTGAGCTGACTAATAAGATTTCCCCATTCTCATTGCTCATAATATTTCACAATCAATGTTGAAATCTCAACTAATGAAAAAATTAAAAACAAATTTCCAAAGCAATACCAGGTAGTGCAGCCATACCTGAAGTCAGCACTACTTTCTTACATCCAGCACTATCAGTCACATCCCTTCTTGCTGTGAGTAGGACACCAAAAAACAGGGAGGGAAAAATGACTTGCCAAGATAACCACACAGGAAAACAGGCTATCCTACAGCTGGCTGAAGAAGCCACAAATTCAGAAAATACTTTTTTTTGGTGTGTGTTACTATGGATTACTATGATGATTTTCTTCTCATTTCTTGTAATTCATGTGCTTTTAAGCAGAGGATTCTCCTCTGCTCCTGTGCACATCCTGGAAAAGCATGCTGGAAAGTCCCTTTGCCTTATCACACAGCAGGGCCTCTGCTGGGAAGTTACGTACTGTAATAGATTTGTAACTTTTATTTCCAGGGCTGGCCAAGAAAAGCATATTGGGGAAACTGAAAATAACTAAAGCAACTGCCTTAGTTTGTGGCAACCAATTCCCAGAGTTCTCTTCTCAGATTTTAAAAGCAGCAAAATTTTATGGCTCAGACTTCCAGCCCTGGTCTGGATGCTACATCTCTGCAGATGTGGGTGGAGGGGAAAGGGATGCAGCCATCAAGAAGCTCTTCAAGGGCTACTTGTGGCCAGGACACCTTTACTCAGCTGCATGCCTTGGTTTGGCAGCACTCTTGGGGAGAGGGGCACTTGGATGCCTTGGGGGAGAAGCCAGCCCACAGCTCCCCACCCCCCTGCGTGGCTGTGACGTGTTGCAGAGTCAGCACTGCAGAGACAGGAGCCCAGCAGGCGTGGGCAGCCCCACGGCCAGCCTGGGACCCTGGACTGCACAGTTCAGGCTCTCCTCAGGTCCCACAGACCTCCCCCAGCCATCCCCCAGCTCCTCAGCCAGCTCCATTCCCTAAATTAAGGCAGACATTTCTTCATGTCACCTTCCAAAGTCTGCAAGTCAGAGTCCTTAGCAGCAAAGCCCCAGAGTACCTCTCCTCCTTCGGGAGCTGCTTTTCACACGATGTGCTCATGTGCACATCATGCAACATGTGAACGTGACCACTGCTTCAATAAGAACAGCAATAATGTCCTCCTCTTCTCCTTTTGAGGACTGGGAGGGTCTGATGAGAGCCTGGAGGTACCAGGAGATAATAGGACTGCCTTGTAATTTCTGACTGCCTATCCCTAGCTGATTCAGGTCATTAGAGCTATTTTGCAACATTCTCTTAATAACCTTGCAGACGCTCTCCCCCAACACTAAAATCATACACAGAAGGCCAAGGTTTAGGGAGATGAAGACAATGCTGATAATGAGTCCCTGATTGATTAAAAGTAAATACATTTTTATTCAGAGAAAAGGGCATTTGTTACCACAAACATTTCACCTTCAGCACAAATAGGAGTTGTGCTTACATTTACTAAGGGATTATAGCAGCACTACAACTAATTACTTCCCAGCAGCTATTGGCCTCAGGTTAGATGTGAGCTACTTCTGGCAATCTGTGGTGTGGGTTCATGTAAAAGGGGGCCCGTATTTTCATCATCTTGGTAGAAAACAGTGCAACAGTGAGGCGTGAGTGAATATACTATGCATAATGCAATACAAAATAAGAGCTTATTACAAGGAAAGGACTCAAAGAGATCAAACAACATTAGTCCATCCCATCATTTTATGTTATGAGAGAGATATTAATTATTCTGTTTGCATTTTGTAGATGGCCTCAAGTTGTACAATTATCACATAGAAAGGTGCGCATTACTTGCTGGAGACAGACTTCGGATTCAGACTCCTTGATTACCTTCACTTGCATGAAATCAGTTGTATATTCCTAATGTGACCCATGCAAATTATAGTATGCTTTTGATCAGTAAAATGTTATTTGTCCCTAAGTTATTTACCAGACTTCTAAGAAGTGTGAGATTTCTGTCTTTTTCCTGGAATCTCAACACAGTCGCATCTTTGCTATTCGCACATAAATCTCTGAATTCTCTACCCTTCCACCTAACATTTTTTGCGAAGTTGCTGGCAAAAGATAACATTACTTTGAAAATACCTATTAGGATTCAAAGAAGGAGGCTCCTTCAGGTCCAGGCAATGAACTGCTCTGAAATTATTGAGTTATTCATAACTTTGAGCAGTTACAAATTACTGCTATTAACCGAATCCTGTAATTACAGCAAGTAGCTAGGTTTTGTAGCATAATTTATGATATAGATAGCTTTTAGTGCATGTCTTAGAGAGTTAAAACTCATGGCATGCAGAGAAATGGTTTTTGCAGTACTGTGAAAATATGTGTTTTTTCTAAACTGGGATCTGATTCAGATAATAATGAAAAAGAACCACATTCACTTTGGATGAGGGAAAAGTCCTTACTCTGATTAAAATAGTTCAAGATTGGTGTCTTCTAGCTTAAATTAATGCTCTCACCAGATGGGCTGATTTTCACCATGACATGAGGAAAATCCTCCTTGAAGGCCTCTCACTGGAAAGTTAATTTAGATAATTGGTCTGTAGGATCAAGAAACTGCTGACTGATAGTAGTCAATCCATTGGAGACAAACCCTGGAGTGACTGCTCTCAGGGACTGTGTTAGAGGAAGAGAGACCTCAGCGCAAGCATCCAATAGCCCCATGTTGTCACCCAGCAGAAACACACCACCACAGACTGGCCACTTCTTACGCCTACACAGCAGGAGCTGGCACCACTGGGTCCCCTTCTGTCTTAAGCACAGAAAAATAAAGAGTGCTTTAGTTGCAAAAACAAACAGATATTCAAGCTGTTGGGTTTATTATTCCTGATTTCTGGCAGTCAGCATATAAAGCAGTGCAAAGTGCCTTCCATACATCCAGCCATGAAGCTGGCGTTCAGTTTTGTGCTTCCTACCTGCAGTAATGACAACTTCAGCCTCTCTTCACTAGTAGCCATACCCAATCGCTCGCCACACCATGAGAAGGTGGTCTTCTGGAGGTTATTGAAATCTGGGGTTTTCCTCCACTTGCATTATCTTTCATATGGTCAGTAAGAGGTAGATAGCCCTACATACAGTCCAAACAGGATGAAACAGTGATTTATATTTCCTATCATGTATGTTTGATCTTTCTGTTTTAAGAAAAACATTGAGCTTGTTTAACAGTAAAGACTGATGTATGTCTTTTTCTGAAAGCAATATTATAAAAATGGTACCTTCTTACTCAGCAGATCTGCTCTTGTATATTGTGGATCATTGCTTCCTGTGCTCAAAGCTAAAAAGTTTATCATTTTTAGCCCTGCAAAACCAACCCTCTTCAGGACAAGTGAGCTGGTTCCTCTCTATTGTATCATTAATAGAACTCTTTACTCCTTATCAGTTAATCAGCCACTCAGTAAACACCCTCATTGTTAACAAGTGTTCCTGGATATCTCCCTTTTTCCCATTTAGTGTCAGCATGAGTGAAATTTCTTCTTGTGTAAGAGACCAATAATGTTTACACAACAAAAATGCTTGCATATCTTTGCTAGCAGAGATTTCATGACATGTAGGTGATGCAGTGTAAAGAAAGAACTTCATTTTGCCTTCTGAGTGTGGCTGAGTTTGCAGTGGACAAAAAGTGATAGTTAAATAGCAGAAATCTACAAAAAAAAAACCAAAAACCAAACAAACTTCTGCTAAGGCACATGGGAATTCAAATGGGAAAATGGTGAGTAAATGGTACAGCTTGGGATTTGGCCCTGAGAAAGTTCATGTACATGAAACATCTTTTAAAACTTTACTGAATGGACAATCAAATAGATTTCTTGGTGGAGGTTGTCTTTTCCAAAGGGCAAACATGAGGCAAGTTCTCAGCATTGAGTGTGTTTTTATTCTAAAAACAACTTGTTTGCTTAGATGTGGATTAGCTTTCCAAAGCCAGAAAACCAGGAAAATATTAAAACACTATCCATTACTGCTGAAGCTAGTAGGCAGAGTCAGAGCTTCCCCCCTTTCTCCCTCACACTATTCCTCAGAAAGGAATCACAGCTTGTGAGCAAAGGGATTCAGAAGCCAGCATCTTTCCCATACCAACCTTGAGCAGGTGCCCCACTGAAACTGGAGGTAACAAATAACAGGGCATGCCTGTATACTAGTTGCTTGTTGAGATCTTCATAAACAGAGGCTCTTTTAATGAAAATATAAACTTCCCATCTGTTATGATTACAAATATTGTCACTGCTTTTATGATCTTCATTAATGACAATTTTCAAACACCTCTAATCAATAGTTCTCTTACTCTTATTTCCCATTAAGAGGTTGGCCACTTAATGGGAAATAAGAGTTGCCTACGTTGATCAACATGAGGAAGGAAATATTCCTCAGTGCATGACAGCTTGTCCATGTCTACTAGAGACTCTGATAGGATTTTAAGCCCCAGTACCACAGAGATGCTGAATTCAAAATTTGTAAGGAAGTGTTAATACAATGGACTTGTCAGGTTCTCTGGGGAATCTGGGTAAAATCCTTAGTGGACTCCTGAGTTTCGAAGATCAGAGATCTACTGCTAATACAGTTTGCCCAGGACCAGCAGGGATGAATCAGGGTTTCTTTAGTTGCCCAAGAAAGACCATGTACAAAGGTCACTTAAAAAAGGCAAAAGCCTCCTTGTCCCCCAAACTTACTTGTTCCTCAAACATTTCTGTCCAATGTGGAGAGACAGCCAAGAAATTTGGAGGAGAGCAGCTCTTAGAGGGACTGACTGGCACCACTACATATTTGCACTGCTTACAGAGTGAAATTACTTAGGCACTGTGACCTCTCAAGATATACACTTATCACAGTCTGAAGTGTGCCTTAAAGAGCACAGGAGCCTCTGTGGGACCCCCGCCATAGCACACTGTGAAATTCATCTGGATGTGATCCCCACAGCTGCAAATCCATCTTCTGTTTCCATTACACATTCTATTAGTTTGCCATGCTTCCCCTTTAGCATACATCAGCACAGCTCTTTATTCTAGCATTATTAATTTTTGACATGAAGTCGCTCTAAACATGGTAAATACAGAAAGTAATTGGTATGTTAAACAGGGGAAGCATAATGAGTCTCATGTACAAACGCGACTTGCTCCTGCTGCAGAGTCGGACTGAAACAGAATACAAAATTGAGCTGCCAATTTCAGCAGGAACTTCTTCACCAAGTCCCCTGGTTCACAGGCAGTGCCTCGACCTCTCCTGTACTTATGATACATCCAGCCACAGTTTAATGGCTGAAATGACTTTGAAGCTTTCCCAGTGGAACCAATTTTCACCCTCTGTGAATATAAAGCTCCAGCCTTTCAGCAAAGAGTTTAGTTTGGTGATAAGTTAACATGTGAGGCCAGCCTGAGGAAAAATTTTGACTGATGCCCTGATGGTAGGGCTTTCACATTGTAACTTGTGGTGACGACATAGGGCTTTTGGGGAGAGACACGCTCTTCAGACTAACACTAGCTGATGGGATATTTTGTCAGCGAGATGTTCTGTGCAACCAGAGAAGCTGCTGCAGCTTGTCAGCATGGATGGCAGATCTTTGCTAGGACGAGCAGATAGGGAAGTCACAGCCCATTTGAGTCCATGCTTGTAGTGGTAAGGGGTGATTATGAAACACAGGGTGAGAGTTTTAAGGGTATGGATGAGATATTCTCTAAATTTGGTGAGAACTCAGTGAAGAGAGAGGTATATTAGAAAGGATGAGAAAAAGAAAAGCTAGGAAAAAAAGCATACCAACAACTTTTATATAAGCTTCAAAATACTATGAGCCCCAGCTTGTCTCTTATTCTTCATTTTAGCCTTTTTAAAGATTTCATATTTCTAGTTTTGCCTTGGAAATGATACATACTAAATACAATTATTCCAGCTGTTATAGCTTCAAAATCAAAAATTTTTGTCCAGAATCAGGGCTGAAAGATCAGAATAAAATTATTGTACAATCCAGAATAAACAAAACACATATATGTTATTTTCAGAATACAGAAGCTGTTTTCCTGCCAGCTCTATGCCTTTTCTTTGGTGGAAATTCGCAAATAAAAGACAGATACAGTCAGCAGCAGGATGGGGCCATAATATTTGACCAAGAATGAAGCTGACATACATCAGCAAAACACCCACAGACAGCAGATTCAGGAACCTGACCTGTCTGCTGCTTTACCCATGGTACTGCATAAATAATTAATGGTACCTGCCAGTGTACCAGGTAACACCAGGTAGTTCTCTGCTTTTTGTTTTTTTTACGACAATCCTTGATCTTTTTCTGTGTTAGCTATCATAGAAGAAGAAACTGGAAGAAAGCAAGCAGACCCTTGTTACTTGTGTAATAGCCTACCTGCTTTCTCAGGTTATTCTTGAAGAGGGGTTGTTGACAGGCTATAAAATATCTCAGCTGTTCCTGGCAGGAGAGAATCAGAACAAAAAGATAGTTTTTACCTTATTCTGAGTTTGGTGCGTGAACCAAAAGAACATATAGAAACAATTTTTGCTTGGAACATTTAAAATAGGGCACTATAATGCCCCATATAATAGGTACTAGGGAACAGCAGAAGCTCATAGCAGGATAGATTTAATGGCACAACAGTTTCTTTCAATTTGGTTTTATGTTTGGGTTTCAGAAGAACCTTGAAAACAGTCTAGAGACAAAATTTTCCTTTTCTTTTTCTTTTTAACACCTTTTTTCTTTTTAACACCTTTGCGATTTAATTTAAGAATGACATTTCATTCTGGACAAGGCTGACAGTTGAGTCCTGAAACATACATTCTGCAATTCAGCAAGTACATAAATAAAAAGGACAAGTAGTGCTAGGATCTTCTCTGAGGAAACATCAGAGGTAAGTTTCAAATGCTGAAATGAAATACTGAATTCAGCTGAGGTACCTATGCTTGGTTTCAGGCAAGCAGCCAGCAAACATGTGTCCCTTTTTCTTTGTTTCTCCTTCTAGGGGTTATAATATCACTACTATTTCAATTTAACATATGTTTTCTAAAGGGGCATGGAAGCCTTGCCCCATGTAATTCACATAGCTCTGTAAAGGAAACCATAAAACTCAGCAAAAAATGAGTTAGAAAACCAGCACAGTGATTTCAAGACTAAGGCCCAGAACCTACATGAATAGCATGCCTTAATGATGCAGAAGCTGGACAATAGCCTATGATCTCATAAGGGATACAGTTTCAACTTGGGCCTGATAAACCCAAGTACATAAACTTGCACCTGCACTTTCCAAGTGCAAACACCTGGCTTTGCTTTATAGAAGGAGTCAAAAGCCTGCATTCTCTCTTTCAACAGCCTTTTCTAAGTGCAAGGATTGGAATCTGTACCTGCAAATCACATTCTTGGGCTACTCCTACTGACACCCTAATAAACTGCAATCCTTCTGGCTATGCTGTCTTCAGAACTTCACAAAACATTGAATGCCTTCACTTTAGAAAAATCACAGAGAAGTCATCTTCGATCACAGGCAAAGAATCCCGAGTCTGAAATCCTGAGTCTGAAACTTTGCTTCTGATAGATAAGTTACACCTTCTCCTCCCACCAAATAAGGGCTACATTTTCAGAGCAGATTACTGAGCACTAGGTAGAGGACAGTGCAGAGGCATTTTCCAACCCTTGTTCTCAAGAAAAAAACCTTAATCTATGACCTCTTCTGGGCTCAGACATCACTATACCTTTTAGACTCTTTCCTAAGCTTGTCTGAATGTTGATACCAGTCCAAATGCCCAAAATCTAAGGAGACAGACTGAACCATTTTTGAACTTTATATTCAAACTGAGACTCTGCAAATTGGGCAATTTAGTTCATGGATTCAGAAAGATAAAGAATCAAGACTGGAATCTGAAGATTAGGATTTGTGTTTAGACCCATTATGATTTTGAATGCATGACCAAGATTAACAATGGTACCATCAATGGTGCTTCCCATTGGCTATCCCAAACTACTTCATCTGCAGGACAACTGACAAAAGTATCAGCAGAAAACATCCATTGATAGATGAACAAAAACATGTCAGGCAGAACCTCTGGACTTTTCTGAAGTGGATTAGCAGCTTTTTCGATGCCATCAAAAGCAACTAAAACAAAGCCTTTAGAGCTGGCTGTGCAGGATGCTCCACACACAGCTTGAATCACCTCACTCTTGGTGATGGTCTGCCACAGAAGCCCTAATCAAGTGTGTGTGTGGATTTTACTTTCATGAGATGACAGTTCCCAAGTGAAAGGACACTTCAGCTCTGATAAAACTTTCCTTCTATTGTCTGAGGTTTGTTTGTTTTCTGGCAAACCCCAGCACTGCCTCTGCTTTCTGTGCAGGCATGCATTTCCCAAGCTTGTGCAGGGAGGCCAACCAAAGTCTTTGGAGGCTTCTCAGTAGTATTGCCTGAAGCAAATACCACAGCTCAATAGCAATTTAATATTGTAATCAGGGAGCAAACTGTGCAGTTTTGGCACATTGTGATAATTATTAACTACATGTATTAGTGTTGTGATTCTAGTAACTAATATTTACAAAAGGTTCCCTGTGTGGGGAAGACCTCGCCTAGACATGAGCAGTTGAGCTATTCCTGAGTGATTGTCAGTGGGCCTTTAAGCCTCTGCTCATGTTCACCGCTTAAAGATAAAACATCAGTACTTAGAAATTGTACTTCAAAAGACCTATTTCATGAATAATAAATTCTCAGAGTATAAAACCATACCAAGTGCCAGAATGTTTTGTGAATTTATGGGGAAGTTTTCCTGTGGAAAAAAAACCCCTAGAAGATAAGATTAAAAAAGCACATCTCAAATTCCCTAACATAATAGAAAGGAGATTGGATTTAAACATTAAATCATTCTTGCTTTTCAGATTTTTGTTTCATGCCATGATGTCTCTCTTTTTCCTGCTTTCCCATTGCTATTAAAATTAATGACCTTATGAACCTCAGTTCAGAACTCACAGGCAAGGGCAGAGATAAGCAACAGCAAAATGTTCTCTAAACTCAAAATCTGTAATTTTCAAATTTAATTTCTATGTGCAGTTATTATGTCCAGGCTGACTCAAGGTTGAAGCAAAGTTGCATTCTTCTTTGTGCGTTATGCAGCTCTTGTTGATTTAGTAGTTCTTCACCTGGCTGAGCATGCTGGTAAGGAGTGAAGGTGGTTGGGTGAGAACATCTGTATCAAAAAAAGATGACCTGTACAGTCAGCTTGACTAACTTTGAACATCTTAGCAGTCCTACTCAGAGTACATAATTGTATTTCTTGCACTGATTGATTGTGTGGTTTTCCAAGCAGGTGGGGACACAAACAAACACATTTTTGGCATGGGTCTCTTCTAGTCTGTGAGCTGTACCACATCACTGATGTGAATATATGCACACACAAAAAAAGTCATTTATTTTTTAATAGCATTGTAGTTGGGAAAAAGATTTTCTCATGCAACTTAACCTCTATGTAGTTTCTTCCCTTCAAGCTCACCGATATTTCACACAATTTTTCTGGCAGTATTCAAAGTGCCTTTTAAATTATGTATGCTTTTGGCTATGTATGCCAGACTTGTAGTCTAAGAGACTAGACTTCCCTACAAAGAAGTCATGATTTGACATTGTTTATTTTGCTGCAAAATCACATTAGATCGGGCAGTGTCATAAAGAAGACATGAAACAAATATGTGTAAACAATACATTGCCATTCCTTTAACAATTGTTTAAACAAATTAGCAAGTAAAATATACCCTTAGCTTCAGGTAGCTCCTATGTCACAGGAGCCAGACATTACTTAGACATGTACTTAGAATTCAGACCAGTACTGAGTGTTGTATTAACGTGGAAGACAAAGATGGTTCTTTGCATGTGTTTGCAACATACGTAACAACCAGGAGATGACTGAGGGATGCTGGCCGGAAGTAAAAGTAACCAGTGAGGTGATGTTGGATAACATGGTCAGTGGTGATTGCAAAGCACTAGGACATATCAAAAAAGAAATTACAGAAACAGAAGGACAGGTAGAAGGAGACAGAGAAACCAAAGGAAAATCAATTTCCAGAAAAAGTTAGGGAAATTATATCTGAAGTTGTTCACAGGTTCAGGAGGGCAGAGATGCCTATGAAGAGGTCAATGAAGACTTCACCTGACTGCAAGACACTGGAGACAGATTGAAGGAAGCTTTCTGTGGAGCCGAGAAGGAAATACACTGGAGAAAGATGCGCGTGATGTGTGTAGGGACAGGATGTAGACCAGGGCTGGTTATACAAGTATATGAGCTATACAATATTAATACTGGTGTACATAGAGTATTAAAGATCTTGGTAATTTTGCCTTGTAAATTTTGTCCACATCAAAGGTCGATACAATCTAAAAAAATTCTACCAGAAACAGCAAAATTACATGCTTCATATTTATTTTTTCTATTTTATAAATTATAAACATGAAAAAAAAATCAAATCTAATCAGATAGTGTAAACCTATATATGTATAAACACAACTCATCCAAGACTAAATGATGTATTTCTCCCCACTTTACAATTTTACCTGTTTCACTCCAAGTAGATATTTTAAGATTAATAAATCAGTCACTCCAAATTCCATTATTCTCACACATTACTGCTAGGGCACGTAGGCGTAACATTAGTTTTTATAAATTCCTTTAATTAAAGCAATTATGTCAAAGATAAGATATGGTAAGCATATTAATATTTTAAGTAAACATTTGTGCTTGTTTTCAGAATTAGTAGAAACAGGAATTTGGCTACAGTTAGGGTTCTTCACTGGTTCTGAGTGCTGTAATAAGGAAGGGGAAAGGTAAGTGTATGCCTACATTTAAGTATGTGCTTTGCTTTTCTAACCTGCTGTGAAAGCAGCAAGTTAAGGGGACTAAGTACATACCTGAAGGAAAGTATGTGCTTGACTGCCTTGCTGATCTGGGCCTAGAGACAGCAGACTTTTCAAAAGGCTATTGACACACTCACCACATCAGTTCAGGGACAACAAATAATTTTTTTTTTCACAAACAACTTAACAATTGAAGGGACCAAGGAGTCAGTTAAGCAACAAATTTGCTTTGACAGCAAAACCAGTTAAAACTCATTTTTTTCTCTGAAGTGGAGACTTAATTCTAGCAAACCAGTTCAAAGCATGGCAGTGGTATCACCATAATTGCAGAGATGATGAATTTTGGCCTAAGAACAAATGCTTTCCAGTGTGCAAGAAGTTATTAAATCAGGGTCATGGTCAAAGCTGCGGAGCTGTATCCTGTACCCTTTAAAATGTACTATGGGGTTAGGTGCAAAAAAAAGGTCAGGTACCTAATACTGCTCTTAGTCTACCTGCAGGTGCCCAAGTTTAGACTTGTGACCCCAGAACTCCTGAATATGTCTGGAGGTGCTAAAGATCCACCTTATATTGGCTTTCTAGAGTTCATGTTCTCTGAACACCTTTAATAACCTTGGCAACATTTGGCTTCTGTGTCAGTCTAATATTTTCTGAGATCCACAAATAAAAGGCTTTCTCAGTCTCCAAGTGGAATGCTGCTGCTAATACCTGTGATGAAGATTAGAGGGAAGGAGAGAAAAGGGGGAATTACCTCTACTGTCCTTTCATCTAATAGTGCAGTGATTAAAATCCTTGCACAGTGTAGAGCAAAATTTGGTTAAAGCACTAAATAGTTAGCAGAAACAGTTACCATTACCTCCTTTGTACATACTCTAGTTTGATATTCTTTGATGCAAAGAAAATTATATAATACCAGGCTACATAGTGATGTAAACCCCAAATGAATTTACCAAAAAAAAGCTGTAACAGGGTAACTTTCAGGAGATCATTAGAATATTGCAATGTTGTGAGTTTCTTAAAATCTTGAACATTTACCACATTGAGCCCCCAAATCTCCCTGTTTCTCCATAAATGTTGAGAAAGAAAGCCTGAACACTCCTGTCTCTCAGGCAAATACATGACTAGGGCTTTGCAAAGCTGGGATGTACTCTATTGTTATGAAATTGTGTATATACAAAAGACAGTCTGCCTACTAATATTTATAGATGAGAGCAGTTAAGGAAACATTAAAGCTCCATAACTTTTTACTATAAAATGCATATACCTACAAAAATGGATTGCATTTGTGGTGAGTTGTAAGGGGCAGCGGTAGTGTCTGAATAAAGAGCTCTCAGACCAGTTCCCCCCTGCCTCTTCCACTGCTATTGCCTCTGGCTCTGTTCTGTTTTGCTTTTTTTTTTCCTTTTTGCCTGCTAAGGCCAGCTGCTTCCTCGATGGTTGGATCCTCTGCCATGACCTGGGCTGCCTCAGGGATGTCAAGGGACCACCTCCACTGGGGCCAGCCCGGCTCTCTTGGTTGTGGTTTATCTGCCTGACGGGCCTGGCCAACAAGGCAGAGATGCTCTTCTCTTCTCACCTTCTTATCTTTCTCTCTCTATCACAGCAACAGTGACCTGTATCACCTTGCCTGAATGCATCAGTTCTGCTACTGCTGGGAGCTGGTGCAGGCAGTTGTAATCAGGCGTTCTTCCCAGCTCCCAATGTGTTTGAGTTTAGCAGTGCTTACCCTCCTGGTCATTCCCGTGACTGTCAATAGCACAACATCCAGAGGCGAGGCGCTGTGCTTTCTCATGTCTAGGCATTCATGGGGTTATGCCTGAACAACAGCTAAGTCCAACTCTTCAAGAGGTGTGCAAGGGAAGGGGGAATATGCAGCGCACAGAAGTCTTGAAATCATAGAATCACAGAATTTTTCAGGCTCGGAAAGACCTCTAAGGTTGAGTCCGACCATTAACCCAGCACTGCCTACTCCACCATATCATGTTTTTAAGTGCTACAGCTACTCTTCTTATAAACAAACACCTCCAGAGACAGTGACTCAACCTCTTTCCTGGGCAGCCTGTTCCAATGCTTGACAGGCCTTTTTCCCACACCAATCAAAACTTCCCCTGGCACAACTTGAGGCCATTTCTCCTTGTCCTGTCAGTTACTTCCCTGGAGAAGAGACATACCTACCTTGCTACAGCCTCCTTTTAGGTTGTTGTAGAGAGTGATAAGGTCTTCTCTAAGCCTCCTTTTCTCCAGGCTAAACAACCCCAGTTCCCCCAGCCATGCCCAAGACTTTTTCTCTTTGCCCACT
The DNA here is from genome assembly GCA_013397555.1 of Urocynchramus pylzowi. NCBI lineage: Eukaryota > Metazoa > Chordata > Aves > Passeriformes > Fringillidae > Urocynchramus > Urocynchramus pylzowi. The sequence continues at coordinate 190,475 of VZRH01014901.1, read as the reverse complement.
AATCCTCCATGCTCCCTGGTCAGGGAGCTGCTGGCCGAGGTCAGTGCCTTGCTGCATTTTTGGCGGGGCTCCTGAGAGGCTGTCCCATCTAGTGCCCTGTGAAGTCCCTTTGCTACTTCACCTTGAGCTCACCACTCCTGAGAAACAGATTTTGCAAATGGTGTTGCTAGTTGAGGACTTCTAATCAAACCTCCTCAGTAAGAGAGAAAGGGGGTTATTTAGCTTGACATTTGTCTGAGAAACATTTGACGGGTCTCAATGAACGTCTGACAGTGATGACAAGGATTGTAAAAAATTGTAGGAAACAGATAATTTTGGCAATTCTAGGAAGCATCCTGTGTGGACTAGGGCTGGCCCCATGTCTCCTGTGATGTAAATTGTGGTAGTCCTGTCTGACATTTGTAACCTGGAACTCCAATTTCTACATACAAAACCAACATTCAGAAGAAATGTTAAACATTTTCACCCTGCTCTGAAAAATGTGAAAATCAGAAATCATTAAAACCAGAAGGGTTCACAAAGCAAGAACTTCACTGAATTATTGTTGTGCAAATTGTTTTTCGGAAGAAAGCAAAATGAATAGCAAACCATTCTGCTTAATTGAAGTGCCAGTAAATTAGGGCTACTGAAGTTTAATGAAAACTGAAGTCAAAATAAATCTTTTAAAAAATCCATCACAGTAAAATTCTCAGCTTTATCCATATTGGGTTATTCTTGGAATAGCAGTTCATACAAAATTTTAAAGATCTGAGTATATGACAAGAAAATACCTCAAAATCTCCAATCTTGACACAATAGGAAGCCTGTTTCCAGAACAGTCATATATGTGATGCAGGAACATCGCAAGGCACTTTTCATCATTTCACTCAGTTTTAAAGGACTCTTTTAACAACATTTTTCAGACAAAATATTGCCAGAATTAACATGAGGAAAACTGTAGTATCCTTTCCAGCCTCCTAGAGCAACAAGAAGAAAATCACGTGGAAGAGAGGGGACGTTCAAATGGTATTTTGCACTTACAATGACTAGATTTCCTTACATAAAATTCTTGCAGTGGATCCAGTGTGGTGCAGAATGATGAAACATTCCCTGGCATGTGTAGAAATCTTCCTAAAACCAAAAAGCTGGAAGCTGTGGGTAGGGAGCTCTACACAGCCTCTGATAACTTCTGAGTCTGAACCCAGCCTGATGCAAGGCCAGATCTGTCAGGTAGTATTTTGGCTGTTTCCTTGCCTCTCCTGGTGGAAAGCTTCCTTTCCTTTGATATGGTGTTGGATGATCTGCAAGGCCAGCTCACCACTCACAGGAGCCTGGTACATTTCTGCTCTTCAAAATGCAGTAAATGATGGAGCTAGAAAGACTGCTTGATATCTCATAGCATGCAACCCTTTCTCAGTTGCCCAAAACTCAGTCAAATTTTAATATTAAAAAATCATGCCTTTTTCTTTCCTTATGTCAAGAGCGAAAGTCAAGATTTTGCAGACTTTTACAAACCACACATTGAAAAAAGCCCAGCCTGTGAACTCAGGACATTTCACGGCAATGCTGCAGACCTGTGTGAAGAGATTCTGACACTAATTCAGGAAAGGCACTAGTTAATTTTGATTTCTCAGCTCTCTCTTCAGTTCTGTTGTCATAATTAGTAAGTCAACATTTACCCACATCTATCATGAGACCTAGGAAAACTATTAGTTGCAAACAGCTGATTTGTTGAATTTAGCTCTGTTTCCTAATTGTGGTTGATCAACGAACACATTTTAATTTCTATTAATTTTATTCGCTGCATAAATTCTTCTGTGACTTGTTAATCTGAATATATTTTAGCCTATGTATTGCTTACAGACTGGATGGTGTATCAGAGTTTTTGTGAGTTGTAATTCAGTTTGTTCATGAAGGATCAGTAGAATCCCTGTCTATTGTTTCTGGTCTCTAGGTGCATAGTCTTCAAAAATATAAAGTGATTTAGATATGACTTCTGCAGACAGGTTGGAAGTTTTCTGGAAACAAAATTTACAGGAGTATTTGTTTCACTGTCTTTTTTAATATAAATTTATGTACAAACATTTCTCCTACTATGTGTATGGAAAAACCCTGTTGAACTCCTCTTGAAAGCAACAGAAATATTCTGACTCAAATCAAAAATAATCCCATAAAGTTCACTGTGGATAAAATGCGAAAATTATTGTCCAATTAAAAGATGGAGAGTTTTGGTTCATTTTTGTCTTCCTTGGGTTCTTAAAACTGATCCTCAGAGAGATTGTCCGCCTTTCCTATCTTTCCCATTATTCCCCTACCTGTTGGCACCTCACTGGTCTCAGAGACACATTGATAATTTTTTATATTCTTCCCAACTGACAGCCTGAGGGAAGGCCTTTATTTAAAAAGAAACACAGTATGGCAATGTGATTTTAGAAACATAAAAAGAAAAACTGCCTGTTCAGTCTGGAAAAGAGATAACTGAGAGGGGGACCACATTAATGTGGGTAAGTTTGTAAAGGGATGATGTCAAAAGGGCGGATGCAGTGGTGGTGCCAATCAATAAGACAAGAAGCAACAGGCAGAAACTGATGCACAGGAAGCTCTGCCTGAACATGAGGAAGAAGTTCTTTACTATGTGGATGATTGTGCACTGCAACATATTGCCCAGAGAGGTTGTGGTTTGTCCCTCACAGAAAAACCATATGGACACAGCCTGTGCAATGTGCTCTTAGGATGACTCTGCTTGAACAGGGAAGTTGACCAGGATCACCAGGTGGCCCACTATGATATCTTCCAACCTGACCCATTCTGTGATTCTGTGAACATGAAAAGAAGCTGCATATCTTTTCCTGAAATGTTCAAAGCCCATTGAACAGAGGAAAGTGTCACTCTAAGTACAGCCCACCTGAATTGACAGTGCTTGTGTGTGGAGGGGACATGACCGACATCCATCAACCCAAGGTGACTGCTGGCCACAGCCCTCACGAAAACAGCTGTGCCAAGCTTGCCTGCACCAGGTTCAGTGGCTTTTGATGGCAAATTTTGTGTAATGCTTAGACAGCAGAGTGGACTGGCTGTCAGTGTTGACTGCACTCATAATGAGCTACTTTATGATTCCCTTGCTGATTGCCAAGGCCTGCGAGGCAGGATCTCCTCTCTCCCAAGGACCTCAGTGATGTCTGACCATTGGGACATGCACTGGGAACCTTGAAAACATCACCAGAAATGTTGTTTTGGAAATGGGTTGTTTGTATGTGTGCATCAGAGAGTCACCAAATGGCTAAGGTTGGAAAAGACTGCAATGGGTCATCTGGTCAAACCTTCCTGCTCAAGCAGGGTCATCCTACAACACATGGCACAGGATTGCATCCAGATGACTCTTGAATATCTCCAGTGAGAGAGACTCCACAATCTCTCTTGGCAATCTGTTCCAGTACGTGGTCACTGACACAGTAAAGAAGTTCTTCCTTGTATTCAGGTGGAAATCCCTGCTCATCAGTTTCTGCCCATTGCCTTGTTGATTAAACATCCTATTGCTTGCCACCACTGAGAAGGGCCTGGCTACATCTTCTTGACACCCTCCCTTTAGATATTTATACACATTGATGAGATCCCCTCTGACCTGTCTCTTTTTGAGGGTGAACAGGCCCAGCTGCCTCAGCCACTCCTTGTAAGAGAGATGCTGCAGTGCCCCCCAGTCACCCTTGTTGCCCTCCCTTGGACCCCAGGAGCTCTGTGTCTCTCTTGTACTGGGGACCCCAGAACTAACACAGCATTCCAGCATTCCAGAGGTGGCCTCGCCAGGGCTGAAGGATCATCTCCTTCAACCTGCTGGCGATGCTATTCCTAATACATCCCAGTATACCACTGGTATTGAACAGCTGGTTCACGGACAGCTCGTTGGCTCGCAGGACTGCCAAGGCCCCTCTGTGCAGAGAATGTACCTACAGTGGGTACATACAGACACAGCCGCACGAGGCAGGGCTGGGCCTGCGCTCTGTGACTTTGTACATCACTGACAGCAACACCTGCGAGTCCTGGGGGACACAAACACGCCCAGACATTAAGAGCACCTGCACAGACGATGTCTCCACGCGATGGGGCCCAGGCCGTGCCGGCGGGACCGGGGCTGTGCCGGATGCCGGGGCTGTACCGGGGCAGTGATGGCGGGGCCGGAGCAGTGCGGGGGCTGTGCCGGGGCAGTGCGGGGGCTGTGCCGGGCCTGTGCGGGGGCCGTGCCGGGGCTGTGCCGAGGCACTAGCGGGGCTATGCTGGCGGGGCCTGGGCCGCGGCCGGGAGCCGGAGCCGTTGCCATGGCTACGCCGGCGGAGCGGAGCCGCGGTGCGGGAGCGCGGCTCTGCGAGCGATCGTATCGATTAAATGAGATCTATAGATATACGTATATCTACACACACACACACACATTGGCGCACGGGAAAAGCGGCACTGAGGGGATCTGGTGCGAAGGTGGCCGTCAGATCCCTCGCGTGGGGAGTGTGCGGTGTCTGCCCAGGGCGAGCCTCCCCCCGCCGCACACACCGTCCATAAAGCTCATCCTCCGGGTGCCGAGCTCTCGACCCGTGCCGTCCTGACGGAAGGGGAGGCTGAGAGGAGCGCTCGGAGGCAAAGCTGATTTGGTTTGGTGATGTTTAAGGACAGCACTCGCCAGCGGGGCAGCACTAGACCCCTGCTTGCCAGCTCTCCTAAAGTCACTGTCAGTGTGGACACCTCAGGTCGTCCAACAGGGATTCCTTGGATGGCGAGTGGATGGATTCCTCCACCCGCCTGCTGGAGGAACGTCTCCTGTAATGTTCATTATCCTCAGCCTGACCTCGTCGTGAGGATGTAGTGACCCCTCGTAACAACAGGACCCCCCTGGCTCCCAAGCCGGATGACCTGCGCGGCTGCATGATGCCTGTGTGGCCCTCTTGCCTCCCCCATCGCGGGAGAATGGCACAATACGGTGCGGCAGTCTGCCGGCGGATCTGTTACTAAAGGAATTCATGCATCTTGCATCTTGAAGATGCATTATTAATGCCTGGACAAATCACATCAGGTGGAGCTCAGCAAGTCCCTGGCACTGCAAAAAGGAACAAAGGCTGGTTCTACAAGAGAGAGAAGGATGAGACAAATTATAACAGCTGGGAGTTTCTTGTCAGTAAGATGGCATAAAAACAGAAATGCTAAAATTGTTTGCACATAAGGCACGTTTATATTTTTACTGAGAAGGAAATTGCACATTGCACTGTGAAGAAGACACTTTATTTGTATCCTAATAAACATTACATTGTTGGGCATCTTTGAAATCCATAGCAAACTGGCCCAGCTTGCTGGCATTCAAATTACTTCCAAGCACAGTTTTATTTAGTAACTGGAAAGGACTATAAAGACTGGATTTGCAAGCAGAGGGCCCGATTTGCTTCTTGTCTCCTTGAAGTCAATGGCAAAACTCCCATTCACTTCAGCAGTAACAGCTCAGGCCAGAGTTTTTAGCAGTCTTCCAAAAGGAAGAAAGCAATGCTGCCTGCAACAGCACATGGGAAGGCATGGACCACATCCTCCTGGGCAGAGAGCAGTAGTTCTTCATCTCTCTAACTCTGATAAGAAGATCTAATCTGTGCAGCACAGGCTTTGATGCCAGCTGGTATTTTTGTCCCCATGGTGCAAGTAGCTCTCCAAAATCTGGGCCTTGCTGTCTTTGTTGCATTAGGAATGGAAGATAGGATGATAGGAACCCAGGATTTCTTTGGGAAAGGCCCTATTTATTTCCAGAGGTTGTTATTACAGCAAAGTGCTATTACAGCAAAGCAGGAGGAAGCAAAGTAGTTCCATGTTTGGAAGTGCAAGTCTCTTCTTAGGGAGCACTCAGCCAAGGACTGTATTTTTGTTTCACCCCCTGACACTGCACCATTCCACTCCTGCAAGTGGCTTTCCCAGTGTCTTCTCTTTTCTCATTATTTTTCATTCCCTCACACATCCACCTACAACATGCAACCCCCCCAGCTGTTTCACTCACAACTGCTGGTCTGCTCTCTGCTCCTGCCCTTTTTGCTCTTGCCTTGCGAAGCTGAGCCATGCTCTGGGCAGTGACTTCTATTGCTCCTTTTGCCCTTAAACTAAAGAGCACTTAATTGCTGTTTCATTTAGTCTTAAAAAACCAAACTTCTGACTTTCACCTACACTGTGTTCTGTGATTGCTATTTCAGCACATAAGTACTTTACTTTTGACTTCAGACTGACTGACTCAAAGGTGGCATTTCTTTCATAAGAGCTTCCAAGGGCACACTGCTAACTCATGTTTAGCTGACAAAAAACCCCAAACCATTTTCAAACATCTACAAACTTGGTATTTTTTTCTTCCCCCAATATATGATTCTATAGGATTCCTATCAAAACTATGTATCTAAATTTAAAAAAAGTTATCAGAGTGCTTAAAAAGCATCTGAAGTAATTTTTTAAATGCTATAACAGTATGAAATGCATCTCCTCTAAGTCACTGAAAAGAGATCTAGCCTTTGGTGTGAAGTGGAGAGACTATTTATTAGGGATCCACATGAGATTGTAGGAGATTATTGAGATATCTCTAGCCATCACTACAGGGATAATCACTCTCTCGGCGCAAGAAATAAGACCCAGTGAGGAGAGGCAAAGAAGAGAAAGGACAAACTAGGCAGTTTTCACTACAGCAAAAAGTAAAAAAATGTGTCTCTCTAATTCTTCAATGTATTGGCAAGCTGACAGTGGTAACCTTGTTTTGCCAGAACAGTCAGATGAGGGAAGAACGTGACAGCAGGAGTATTGGTGTGAGGATTATGTACAGCCAGGCATGTTCTGAGGGTACTGTGGGGTTATGGATTATCTACATCCAGCCAGAAGATGGATCTATGAATAGTGAGAACATCTGCTCAGTGCTCACAGATGACCAGAAATGTAATGTTAGCACATAAAAGTAAAGGACTCGAGAATAACACTTCAAATATTTAAGATACTTTGATGTAAGTGGGTGAGCATCATGGCACATGGCACACAGTGTTCAGGATTAATCAAACACTCTAGAGAAAAGTTAGATTCTGGGAAACAGAGATCAGGATCAGCACATCAAAAAGGGAACCACAGGGAAGCTTTGAGAAATGAGAACGTGAGAAGAGAACCTGCAAAGGTGAGGTTGTTTAGATGTGGCAGCTCTTAAGAAAGGAGCCCTTAGTCAGAACTCCTCGGAATTAAGGAATGGTAGGCATTTACAGTGCTTGAAGAGAGAAGGCTTCACCTGAATACCCTGCAAACAGATGTGCCATTTGCTCTGGTACTAGAGGCCCAGACATAGTTAAAGCACTCTCTTGTTTCCTTCAGTAAAACTGTAGTTTGATTAGACCCAAAGTGCATCTTCTGCTCATTGACTAAATTCTGAAAAGAGGATTTTATTTTGTTAAACTGCAGACTAATGATTTCAAGCACATTAAAAAGGGGCATTTTTCCAAAGCTCCTTCTGTGTAATCTATCTGTTAAATAAGAATCTTCCTGACATCCTAAAGGAAATGACATTCTATTTAAACATGTTACCTGCTGATCTACTAGAGAAGCAGGCCAGAAGTCTTTTCTGTATGGTTTGTGTATGCATGTGTGTGTGGTTGTTTCATGGCTCCTGGGTAATGTTATCCATATTTTTCTGTTTGGAGAATCACTTTTCCCTACGCACTCACCAACCAACATGAAACCACCTAATTATATTTTCATAATCCTGATTAAAAACCATCTAAATTATCCTGCTTGATGTACTCAAAGAGTTTGTTGATTGCTTTTTGATGTGTATTAGAGCTTTTTGCAGAGCCACATCAAATGGTTTGCTCCACAATGAAATAAAAAAATGTTGTAATATACATATGCACATCTTTAAAAAAACATATATAATTTATATTCTGCTAATTAAGCTACATCAAAACCAAGTCTATCACCATGAAATAATTGTGTAAAAGCTACTCACCTATTACAAGAACATTAATTTCCACTTTGCTTTTTTTTTCCCAAATATCGATTTTATCTTATACAAGGCAATTCAGCATTTCAAAGCCTCAGAGTCTCAAAGTGTTTTTCCACCTCCATGGAGACCTTAAATCTTGAATACAAAATCAAGTTTTAGAATAGAAAACTCAAGTAAATAATATTTTCATGCAGAATATGAGCCTTCTGCATAATGGATCACAAACATTTTAATTTTTCCTCTGTTGTTTTCACATCTTAAATACGTCACATCAAATCTTGAGAAAAGTTCTGTGTGCTGCAGCTAGAGGGTTGATAAGAGGAGGGGAGAAGGGAGATGGGAGTTTGCAGAAACTCTGACCCTGGGTTTGGCACTGATCTATGGTCTGTTTTACCAGGACACCATCGCAGTGTTCATCTGGAGGTTTGGTGCCAGTCTGGTTAATCTTGAAGATTGTGTTGAGACAACATCATGCATCAGAATTTAATGGAGGTTAGAGTTCCTCAAAGCCATGAAGAGCAACCAAGGCCAGGTTGGATGGAACTTTGAGCAACCTGGTCTAGTGGAAGATGTCCCTGCCCAGGACAGGCGGGTTGGAACTAGGTGGTCTTCAAGGTCCCTTCCAACCCAAATCATTCTAGGATTCTATGACTTCATTAGGTCAGCTCATGAGCACATTGGAGTTAAGGCTTACTTTGTGGTTGTCCAGCTCCAATCACAAAGTCACCATTCATTAAATAATAAAAAATAAAATACTCTAGGAAAACAATTAAATAATTCAATCTCTGCCGACTTGGTATCAAATCTGTTGTCATATCAAATATTCATGTGAAATAAATCTGTAGGTGTGTCTGTATGAATGGAGTGCAAGTGCAAATATCTATGGTTTGCTGCAACTTGACATCCAGTGCTCTAAGACAAGAGCACAGAGGATGGTCACACAGGCAAAAGTGTCCCCTTTCAATGTCACCTTCCTTAGCTGCACACCTTTTCCTTAGTATGTGTGTATGTGAAGACTGACTCTTCTCTCCTGTACTGTGCTGCCACTTAATCTGTGGTATCAGTGACAGCTATGGGGTATTCAAGTACAGCTCCATTCATCCTTGTGTTTCCAGTTTGACTTTCAGTAAATGTTTAATGATCCTTTTCAATTACTGGACCAAACAGTATTTGACAAGAATGCACCTTGTCTAATACTAGCACTTAGACAGGAGTGCATTTTTTAGATAGCACTTAGTATCCACAATGTTGTCATGATATTTGTGAATGTACTCTCAGGTTGATCTTAATGACCCCATTACAAAGGTCTTCTCATGCCTTGCTGCGTTATCATCTTTTTTTCCTTGACTTTACTGATAAAGAACTGCCAGAGTGCACATGGGAACACTCCTACATGCAGTGTCCTGGGTTCAAGCTCTAAAGGACATTGGCTTTGCTGACAAGGCTGTAAGTGCCATTGGAGAGGAAGTTCCATATGAAACCATTTGACTGATCCTTTGGATTCTCTGGCTGCATCTGATCTCACCTGTGGCCATCTGTAGAGTGCATCCTTCTCCTGTGTGTTGTCAGCATCCTCAGCTTCCATAGAGTAGAATGATTTCAACGACTTTGTGGTTTCACTCTGGCTGCTGCTTCTGGGCTTGATGTCCATGGGAGCCAGGGTGTACAGCAGGAGCGACTGTTCCCTGCAGGGACACAATAGGCCCAGATATGAGGACACAACCCCTACAGATGACACACAGGTAGGTAAAATAAGACAGATGGAGGAATGTTGCTATTTAAATGTATCGCCAAACACTCGGCAAGTAGGCAGTTAAATAAGACACTGTGGGATATTGCTGTAGTGCTGTGACTGCTCCTTTACCTGGCATCCAAAGGTAATTTCTGTAGTTCTGAAGTAGATAATTCCACCTTTACAGGTATGCTCATATTCTGTCCCTCTTAACTACCATTCATTCAGTCCATCAAGGTATGAAAACAAATCGTCTGCCCAACCCCAAAGCTACTTCCTTCACAGTAATGATCAAACAACAGGACACATCAGCCCCTTGATGGGCTTTGGAGATGCTCTCAGAGCATGCCTAGTGCAGCCTGGACAGACCAAGTTCCTTGTAAAACTCTCTGAAGGCCTCACTGTGTTTTAAAAAACTTTGGGAAAAGCAACCATCACCATTTCTATCTTGCATCAGCCTAGGGGTTGGAAAGTAGGAAATCCACACTTGGTTTCTATCCTCTTTGGAAAGAATTCAAACACACTTCTAGTCATTAGACTATAGATTTTTCTGGGAATGCTTTACCACTCCTCATGAAGCTGCACCACTGTGCAGAAAAATGGTTTAAATTCACTGAGAAAAGGAGAAAAGGCGAGTGAAAGCATGACTCCCCAGGCTAATGATTAGGAAGCTTTTTTGGAAGTAGGAGGAGGTGGGCTCCAGTCATCCCTCCTGTTTTGTACTTTAGCTCATGCCTGTTTCATATCATGTCCTCATTCTTACAGTTAAACTGGTGCATTTTGGTATTTTGAACAAGAAATTATAGTATGGTGCCTACCTACTGGGCATGCTCACACTGTTCTGCCTATGCAGTGATTTTATGCTGCATATGTCAATGAAGGAAGCTGAGGTTTCTCATCTATTTCCATTTATATGAGCTGGGATCCAGGCACAGTGAAAACTTCTTTTTGTCAAGTTTCCCGCCTGCCGTGCTTTCCCCCCCGCCTTTTTCACAGTGTCATCTTTTATTAAGATCACATCAGAGCTTCTGGAACAGCCATATTTTAACAGGATCTCTCAAAAGAGGATGAGTCAGACCATCTGATTTTATTTTGTTAAGTCCATTTTTTATTTGCTGAGTTTAGTTCAGATATGAACACATCTTGTCCAATTTATCTTTAATATAATACAGATGCTGGCACAGGCACTGATCTTGGTTACAGTAGTGTAAATTTGGGGACATGCCAATGGAGTGCTGCCAAGGCCATACTAAAATTTCACTTTCAGCTTGTCTAGAGCTGCTAGCTTCTCAGGAGGCAGGCTGCCGTGGTGGGACGAGCCCCTGTGCCACTTCTCAATAGCTCAGCAATTCTCTCATGGTTGGAGAATATCACAGGTAACACAATACATCCGAAGTCAGACAGGGCCAAAACACTGCTTTACCTAGCCTGAGGCTGACTGGATCACTACTTCACATAAGCCTTGACTGACGGGAATAAGCTGGTGGGATTTAACCAGTAAAGAGGGAAAAATGAAGCAACCTTTGTATGGATGGCAAGAACCATGGCTAGTCAATGTATTTATCACCTGGCTATTTCCCACAGTCATACCGTAAAACAAAGACATGAACAGCATCAAACCTGTCCAAACCATATTTGCTCAGAATTAGTACACACTGCAAACCCTGTACCGGGAAAAAGCAACTGGATGCTGTTCTGGCTTTTCCCAGAAAACAGGAGTTCTGTGTATTTTCCCCCAGTTTCTTTTTACTGCAGAAGGTGTGTGCTCCAACATTCTACAGTAAATCTTAAAAATGTAAATGACTTATTGATTTAACCAGCCACCTAAGTACTCTGGTGTATGGTTATTCTGATGAATTTTCAGGTTTTGGCCCATGCAATGTAACTTCAGAAAACCCAGCTGATATCTGGGTTAGTTTAGCTAGCTAAGCTAAGCTTCCTTGAGACTCAGAATGGATAATTTGCACTCTATGTCCAGTGAAAACCTCTGTATTTTTTTTGTACTTAATAGGTTTCAAGGCTGCTTGGTATCTCTCACTTAAGTAACCAACCAGCCCATGGTAAAAAATAAAAAATCCTTTTAATGAGTACTTCATGCTAAATCAGTGATAAATATGGGGCAAAACTGACCCCGCTTCTCTGGCATAAATCAGGAGAAACAGGGTTGACAGAGATGGCAGCCTGCTGTGAACATCGATACCTCTGTAATTAATGTTTTCTGGAACTCTGCTGTCTTTAACCAGTTGTCTTTCTACACTTCGCCTGTTTATTTGGTTGTTTATTATTGCCTATGCTCTGACTTGTGAGCTCTGTGGGTTAACAATTCATTTTGTATCGTTTCGTAGTGGCACTTAGGAGTCCTTGGAAACTTCTGCAAAGAAAACCAGTAAGGTGTGGATTTGGAGTATTTTTGAAGCTAAACTGCCTTTTGACATCCAGGCATTGGATATATGCAGTGCTTGTGCCATCTTATCTTTATTTAAATCAAGGTTTGATTTGTCAAACATTTTACAAATGTTTAATCCTTTCAACAAATAAAACCCACCTTTTAAATACACAGCACACTTTACTGCCAAGAGTAGTAGTCTGGTATGAAGCCAACACTATGGATGAATGGGTTCTGCCAGGCCTCCAGGCTTTACGTGGATCTTTTGGGACTGCCTTCCTTAAGGTCCCAGGTGTAGCTTCTTGCAAGACAAGCTCCACAGCTCTGGAGCATGGTGATTGAACCTCTGGCTTCTCTCTCTTCCCAAATGAAAAACCCAAATTCAGGTCTACACTTCACCCATGGCAAAATAAAAGTTGTAAGACAAAGATTTTTGAAAGATTGTAAGGCAACTTGAAAGCCCCTGGATGTAAGCAGACATCTGCCTGAAATTCTCAGGGGACTTGGGGCTTTGAAAGATGGGTGAACCCTGATGGGCTGTGGAGAAGAGGTCGTGCTTTACTTGTCTCAGTAGAGACTATGAGGGATACACAAAGCCCCTGGATTATGACACTTAGGGTGAGTTAGACAGAAGAAGGTTCTCTGCTGACATGACTGAATTGCTACCAGTACCCAATCTCACAAGTTTAAGAATCTTTGGAATGTCCTATTATGCTTTAGGACTGTGATGTCCTTGGAGAAATCATGCCTTTTGATGCCAGGGTTCTTCTCAGGTGTGAGCTATCAAGAAGTCCAGGGAGCTTTGGTCCTCTTTCTCTTGCTGTGTGACACCTGCCTGTCATGGCATCTGGCTCCATATCACTTGGCTGAGCTGCATCTGTGAGTTGGGATGCCTCCATACATTTGATGTCTGAACAGAGAATGGGGTATGTGCTTTTCCTGTAGCTCTCTTTTGTCCTTAAGGCACCCTGCAAAATGTCACCTTCTATGTCTTACCAAAATAGATGGTAATGTTGTCTTCTCTAGCTGTCATTGCTTGCACTGGATATTGCAGGACTCAGATGAGATGTGGGGCTGGATGCCAGAGGCCTGGGGGTTGCAGTGGTTTTCCACTCACTGCCAATCACTGACTTCATGCCAACTGCTGGGACCCCCAGGCAGAATAAGAGCCACAGGCAGAGCCCACAGATGGGTCACTCAGGTAGGCACACTGTGGCAGCAAATTCCTTTCTCCAAGAAGCAAAAAGATTTCATCTTGTTTGCAATGACAGACCAGTGAGCATGTGGCCAGGGGCTGATGACCCTGTGGTGGTACTGGATAATTGATTGTGCTCCTCTGGTCCCTGCTGGTGAAGTGGCAGGGTAGTTTTGACCCTAGGGAGGTGGTTCCTTGCATCTCCCAAGCCACTCTTGGTGAATGGAATGACTGGGACACCATTTCCAAGTTACATGGATCTTACACCCAGCCAGGTGCAGCCCAGCCTGTCTGACCAGGGAATTTCCTAGGTAGATAGTCAAGAAGATCTCTAAAGCTAGCTAAATGTTCTGAAATAGAAGCAAGATAATATTTCCTTTCTCATCCTCTGTGGTCTGTGGGGAGGGAATAGAGACAGCCACCACTCATTTAACAAGAGCAATTCAATTTTTAAGAAATGGGAAGAGACACTAAAAAGAACTCTATGACTTAGGGTCATTTAAGCAGATAGCAATGAAGCAAAACCTATGATTAAGAGCAGCAATTATTTTTAGATACATTATTACATATTATTCAAATTCATTGCAACTGGAAAATAATGCATCTATCACATTCATTTTCTATTAATTTTATTTTAAATAAGCCCTACAAATGTTATAAAGAATTTGAAACGTAATTGCTAGCATGACTACCCTATCTGCAGCCAAATAAGGTTTTTTTTATTAGACTTCATTTTATAAATGGAATGTGGCTTGAAAGTTTGAGTTCAATCTGTCTCTGCTCAGCACTAAGCCATATATTGGAGAGGTACAGCATTTAAATCTTGCCAAGATACCTTTGCAACCAGAAAGGCAAGAGAAAGTTCAGTTCTGTAAAGGGAAGGCTTAGATTCTGGAGAGCAGAGCCAAATCTGTGGAGAAAATCCTAAAACTGCAAATACCGTGGATTTAGATTGATCCTAATAATGCATTTTATTATTTAGATGTAATAAAAATTCAAATGATGTGAAAAATAGTAAAACCTCTAGTTTTAGAGGGTAGTGAGGGAGCGAGTTAGTGAGAGAGATTGAAGTATTTTTAGACTATGCTATATGAATGCCAATATGGATGGTAGAGTTTGGATAGCTATTCATCCAACATTTACAGAAAGACATTAACAATATATCACCCTTCACTGCCAGCTGCAAACACATATAATCAGTCACAAATTATACATTTAGATTTTGGGAACATGACATGTTTTATGTAATGTTATACTGAGACTGTGTGTCCAGAGATATTGAATAGGGAGTCTCTGGCCCAATCCTGATCTCTTTGATATTTCTATTGACATCAAAAGCGAGAGCCATATGCAAAGGGTTTAACACTGCCATCTGCAGATTGCTATCAGATTTGCTGGGTTTTCCCACTGATACAGGACTGCCTTTTCACTTAGTAAATCACAACAGTTAATTTGCTGCCCTTTTCTTTCACTGCTGGTTACCCAAAAGCCTGCTAGATATCCTCTGATGGAGTTTTTCTGGGAATGCTATACTAGGTCAGTTTTGTCAAAATAGACTTTTTTTTCCCCTCATGCCTCATTATTGACCTTTCCACCCACAAGGGGACTCTGAGCAACCAATCTGAGTCAAATAAGCATGAGGCTATTGAAGATGATGTGCACATCCTGTGTTCTAGGATGACTTAGAAGCAGTGAAACTCAGAGCTGATATCTTCCTCGCACTTAATAAAATTGCCAGAAGGGAAATACCTTCACTGTCAGAATGACTATGTGAACAGATGAATTAGGATTAATAGATGTTTTTAATGAGCTTTCTAAATTAGTTATAATAGAAAAGGCATTATGGCATACTTGTGTCCCCAAAATGCCACCCCAGCATGGAAAAAATGAAAAAGAGCCAAGATTGGACACAAATGACTTTATATAAATATGTAGTTTGAACAACAGAGAGAACAAACTAGGAGAGTCTGAAAATCACTGCATGGAAGAGCTAATTCCAAAAGTGACATCAATTGGATGCCTTAATAAGGATGAGATTTGTCTACACCAAAACCCAGAACCTGCTGCAGGAATTAGTGAACCATCAAAAAACTGAATAAGCAAGTCCATGTGGCACAGGGTGAAGCTGTGGGGAGTTACCAGTTTGGGCTTCTGTCTGGGATATCCTGCATTGATAGTGCCCTGAACCTGAGGCGTATAAAGATCTGCCTTGTACACTGTCAGCTTTGGAGTCTGATCACGTCACTCCACCATACTTCTACTGCTATTGTGGGCAATATCTGCAGGAGAGATACAGACCCAGGCAATTTCCAGTCTATTGCAAGCTCTGGTGACTGTCTACCATGTGACATTTAACAAAAATTGTTTCAGTTCTTTGTTTTCATATCTAAAATTAGGATAAAAGAATAATCATATCCCTTTGTAAAATGTATCTGATTTTTTACAAAAAAACCCCTTCATATTTGAATCACTCTGTTTACTAATTTATTCTTGATAAAGATTCTGAGTAAGAATTTTAATTAATAGAGAGAATAAGTAAATAGTGAGGGTTTAAATAAATCAGTTTTGGCAAGTTTCAGAGTCTATCCGTTCTGATATTAAACTGTGCACTTGTCTGCTTCAGAGAGAATGGTGTAACTTTACAGGAGAATTTATTTTTGAGAGGGAAGAGCAGACCCCACAAATGAGATATTAATATTTTCTTCATTACAGCAAGGTCACATACAACTGCATTTTCAAAACCCAGGTGTTCTGCACTTTAGGCAGTAGGTGCTCAAATAGATCTCTGCATGCTTCTCTGGCCAGGAGTTTTCAACAGTTATCTTTAATGCTGATCTCTTCTAAAAATATGACCATATAATTACATGCTCAGATACTAAGGATTGTGACGATGGTGACTGGAGGCATGTGTACTGGTTCCCTGCTGGACACTTGGAAATTAGCAGTCCTTGCCTTTACTTCTCAACGGGATTGCTGCAAACATTGGCCTGTCGTTACAGATGGCTTCCTTATTCTCTGCCTAGCAGCAACAGAAAAATGATGCACCCAATTACTGGTGCCACTTACAAAAAAGTGCACAGTTCATTAGTTTGAATGGGCGTGCAGTTCTGACCCAGTGTGTCATTTACATATTATAATCAGCCATTAGCATATGCTAATCACAACCCTGAGCCTTGCCCTGGCACTTCTAAAAGATGCCGGATGATACTCAGTAGATGCTGCTATCATTGGCTGTGCTCTGAATGCAGGCTCCTGCTTCAAGCAGTAGACTGGGCTGGCTGGCTCCAAGCTTGGTAGCAGGAGAAGTCTGCTTGTCTCTCTGCAGGAAGGACTGCTAAATCAGGTTCAATTGCAAGTAGAGGCTTTTTAAAGGAAAGCATGTTGCATGAGGGCAAAGCATATTTTTGAGGACGAGTCATAACTGTCAACCCTCTGTGATCTGCAAGAGAAACTGGTTGAAAATGGATGGAGACCCACGGACCTTTCCTAAACATGACAGCAGTGTCTAGTCCATTCAGCAAGTAGATACTATCAGAAAAAAGGCAAAGTGCCAAACCCCTGGAGTGGTAGTTGAGGTTCTGTACTGCAGACCTTGAAAGTGCCCAGAGTAAAATCAAAACATGTTAAAGCTGAATTTCTCCCATGCCCCACACTTCTAAAAATGTTTTGACCTTGGCTCAGTTCTCTTGGGGTCTAGTCTCCTAAGTTTCATCTATATT
Source organism: Urocynchramus pylzowi (assembly GCA_013397555.1). NCBI lineage: Eukaryota > Metazoa > Chordata > Aves > Passeriformes > Fringillidae > Urocynchramus > Urocynchramus pylzowi. The sequence goes on along the minus strand of VZRH01014901.1, from coordinate 173,486 downwards.
TGCTGTAGCTCCTCCCTGGCTTACCTTCTACCTGCCACCACAGAGCAGAGGGCAGGGAACACTGTCTGCCCCTGACATCCTGAGGGGGAAGGATTTTTTTGCCTCCAGCTGAGCCCACTGAAGTGCTTTGGCTGCCTTCTAGGATGGAGTCACTTCCAGCAAGCCCCTTGATTTTCTTGCTTTTCCTTGAGGTTTGACACTGTCCCAGTTGGTTCTAGCTAGTGGAGTTCCTTAGATAATTTACCTATTGGGTTTGGCCAGAGCCTTTCAACTTTCCTCCCTGAGGTACATCTGCCATACCACATAGCATCTTTCCTATTAAGAAATATGTTTACCAAGCATGAGAACTAAGCATGGGAACTGGAATTCAGGGAAGGTCACCTCAGCAGAAATGTTGCTGATGTTTTCTTTTCCTTGTGTTGACCAGAGGAGTAGAGCAAGGCAGTATCATCTGCTGTTCTCATGCCTTTTGGGGAACTGTTCCTTCTGCAGGCTGAAAGCACTGGCTACAGCAGTACATTTCTTCTACTCCATGCTTGCAGCTGTTTCCCACTGATTGGCCTCTCCTATCACCATGGCTGTCTGGGTAAGTGTGGAAGGTGAAGTATGGTAGATAACTGGTTACATACACAAATATAGAGCAACCAGTCCTTCCAGCCACGCCTACCTCTCCTGTGTAATGGGTGGGGAGTTGCCTAGAAGTGGTACTCACCATGTGCTCAGGGCTGCAGCTGCTGGGTATCACCTTCCCAGCTCCCGGTGCCCCTGCCCACCATCTCTTTTGCCAGGAGAGGGAACTCTCAATACTCAGAAATTACATGTTGAACACTTATTAATCATGGTATTAGCAGTAAAATCACAGGATGTTAAAACTAGCATATTCTTTGTGCCTTATGGTTCTGGAACCACCAGGGGCCAGGGTCTCCAGGGCTTTTCCTGACAGCATTGCAGATTGCTGGACAGGAGGAAGGAAGAGAGGAAGGGAGAACTCTCACACAAATCTATTTTATTTTTTTTATATTGACTTCAGGGACTGGGGTGCAAGAAAACAGACAACAACTGCTGTGGAATTGATTAAAAAATTTGGCAATGCTGCACATGTTTTTGTCCGTGGGCAGAATAAAACATGCTAACAAGGGCTGAGCCTAGCTGAAGCTTTAATTCCTTTCTGTTGGATAATTTTTTACTAATTCCTCCTGATCCGGATCTCCATTCTGTTATGCAGAGCCACCCACAAAAACATTCTTTCTGTGCATTTTCATCTTTGACTCTGGATTTGCTCATCCTGCAAATTTACTGCCCGCTACTAGAGAGGATGGCTGTTACTACATGACTTTTCATGCAGGTTTCACTGCAGCTGAAGTATCCTGTTTTTCAAACAAACTTCTATCAAGTAGAAGTGATTAGCCAAATTAATGTGAAGTTAATGTCCCAAAGCAGCACAATTTGTTCTCAGAACTTCACGCGACATTTAGCTAACAGCTCAAAGAAAGGGTTCCATTTGATAAAGCGATCAGAAAGAGTCACAGCAATGAGCTCGGATATGCAGGGCTTGGTATAGCTTTTTCACTATCATAAATTAAAGAATAAGTATCAAATAATGTATTTAGCCAGGCAAGCATATGAAAAAGAACCCTCAACTTGCAAAGTTTCTTGCTGTTTCCATGGTGCTTCTTGCAAATGGCAGCTCTGAAGGCCACCGGCAGAAAACAGTGCTGGGAAAGGAGGGACTGGTTAGGCTTGGGAAGGCAAAAATGCCAAAACTGAGGTGAGAGTCTAGGTCCTTCACCTAGAAGGTGATAATACCAACAGGCCTTTAATGATACAGCTCACTGCTTATCCTTATGCAGTAGCCTTTCACTTATGCAAACCTATGTCCAAATCATATTTGGAGCAATACAAATCTGGTGTAGGACAATGGATGTCTGTTTCTGAAAAGGCTCTCAGAAGAGCCTACCCTAAAGGATGCCAAACACTTAATAGCAATCTTTCTCACAGAATAAATCCACAGAGAACAAGACCAGGATGGCAGTTTTTGTGCAGGTGCATTGTGTGAGCTGCCTGGGGAAGCACACACAACACCTGCTCAGGCACTCCTGACTGGAGTTGAACCACTGCAATTAGTCCCTCATTTTAATGAGCACCAGACTCAGTCACATCTTTTTTAAATCACCCCCTGGTGATTTTATCCTTTGAAGTGCTGTTAATCCTCCACTACCAGGAAGATTGTGAGGAAATGGCTCACAGCACTAGCACTCAGGTGTGCTGGGCACCTTGCAGACCAAGACAGGTCTGTGTAGCTTCTTGTTTATGTTTTTGGTGTCTATTTTGACTTGAAACAGGACTCTTAGAGGGATCATCCCTGGCTGACTGATGACTGTTTGAAATAGGATGGCCCAGGATGTCATCATGGCCGTTCTAGATGGGTGGGTTTAGATTAACTCATAGAAATCTCCTCTCACTTTAGGCAACTGTCTTCTTTACAAGGACAACTCCATGTTTTTTAAATTCAGGCTTCACATTTGTCCTGTGTTCCTAGAACTCATAACATAACTTTGAATGGCATGACCCATTCACTTCAGCTAATGCAAATAAGGTATAAAAAGGCTTTCAGTCTAGCAAGTATTTGGAGGATGACTGTCTGTCTGACAAGCAGAGCTACTCTAGCACTTCAGTATTAAAGAAATCCTGCAAATCAGTATTCCATCAACTACAAAACCAGCAACTTTGTGTGGAGCTTTTAGGAACATATTCCATGCTCAGTTGATGCATATTGGGCTAGAACCAAAAAGTAATTAAACACTGAAATTAGAAGCCTATGAAATAAGCTGGGATCCCTAGAAAATCAGTGCACAGCTTATTGTAAATTTGATTATGAATTTTTTAGCACTAAGTAGACAAAATTACTGTTAATCACATGTAAATTGAGATACTGGAACTAATCCACTGAAATCAGTGGGATTTTTGCCATTGATTTCCAAAAGAGCAGGATTGGGCCTGCTCTGAGCAAAGAAGGGCAGGTGGAAAATTAATGTCTTGAAGAAGGAAGACTTAGGCCAGGTCTCACTATCAAAATGATGGATGGCTCAGTAAGTAACCAAACCTCTACTCTGTTACTCTCCCTCAAGAAAGCATCATTAGCTGAAAATCCATGCCAAGCTCAGGAACCACTTCTACTGAAAAAAAGAAAGAAAAAAAAAAAAAAGGATAAATTTTGTTACCATGATGTATTAATATCAAAAGTCAAAACTGGAAACTTACTTGCTGACTGTGCTGATGAAATGTTTGGTAACTGGCACAAGGAGTAGAAATCCAGCTTGTAATGGGGAGTCAGTAGAAAGGTTGTATTTGCTGGGAGTGCTGCTGTGGGGTGCTCTGGTGTTTTCTTCCTGCCATGGTCAGATGGTATGGATAATCTGCAGAGACAGTGCAGTCTGAAGTCAGGTAAGCATCCTTACCAGGGGCATAGGTTTATTAAGAACAGCTAATATGTTCAGGTGATGTAGGCAGAACCTCAGAATTAAAAGAAAAATCAGCTACATTTTAGAAAGAACAAGTACAAGCTAAAGAAAGCATTTTTTTACTACTTAGAATTTAGCTTTAGTTTGTATTTACTTCCTGTAGCATTTGGGAATAAGAAGCATTGTTTATGAATCAATTATTGATGGTGCTGATGGTGCCCCTCCATGGCAGGCCAGAATGCACAAATGGCCTTTGCACTTTTAAGGTACAACCATCCAATATTGATCACCATTTCCTGCACTGTTTAACCTCATGGACAAATCATTATTAGCTCACACGTATGGAAGCAGAGATTTCCTAATTCTCCTTTCCCCTTTTCCTGGACTCAGCACAACGACCAAGGGCAGAATGAGGAGAGAAGTTAATAATCACTCTAAGCTGCCTCTGCACCATATTCTTAGGCTACTGGAGATCCTTGGCAAGAATTCATCTTGAGACTGACTCTGCACTGCTCCAACTGAGTCCTCATTCCTGAGGACTCACTTGAACAACAACAGCCATCGGCCAAGGCTTACCAGTCACGCTGTTCCGTCTGTTTTCTCCTGTTGCATATGCCAAAGCCTGATGAAAGTGTCTTTACCCAGCCTGAGAAATTCCTTACATAAGGTAAATTCTCCAGAGGACCTTTATGCATGATTTACAGCATCATTATGCTATCATGCAGCCATAAAACCCATAAAGGCCCAAGCACTGAAACCAAGGCTCACACAGATGCATGCTTTCCTCTAACCGCTCCTGTGCCTCCAGAAAACGTGCAGCAGGAACTGCCTCTCCCTGCCTTTCCCTGCCTTTCCCTGCCTCCACAACCCAACACCACACCCTGGCAGGTCACAGTGTGTTGCCAACCAACTGCACATAGCATGCAATGCCCCTGAGGGAGAAGAGGGCTGAAGAGCTCCTGGCAGATGTGGGTGTACCTGCGATATGGCAAAGTGACAGAGGTTGCATCCAAGCACCATGGCTCTTCCCTTATCACCTGATGCTAGAAAGTTTTCTCCTGCCAGTAGATAAACCACTGCACAGTCTCAGCTGTCAAAAAGAGAAGCAGCCTGAGAGTCTTGGCAACTGTGAATTAAACATGACTGCTCAGGTACTGTGTTATGACAAGCATATTTCCATCCATTATTTTCAGCTAGCCAACAAGAAATCATTTCAGTATCACTGGCTATTTCTATATGCTCACTCATTTGAATATAATGACTTCAGATTCATCTGAAGACTTAAAAGTGCTTTGGGCAAATTGAGTATTTTAAAAAAAAAATCTTTGTGAATTGAAAAATTTAGTAGCCATGGTTGGTTTCCCATTTTGATGGGTACATTGCTTCCTTAGCTATCTCTCAGGCAGAGTATATCACCTGAAGTGTGAAGTTCTATAAGCACAAATTATACCTGATACTGAGATGCCTTCTTTTTTTCCCCCTAATTAGTAAAGTTAATTTGATTTAAATGGCAGTTCTGCTGAGGTACTGGTATTTTTTCTGCTTTCAATACATGAACATTCTAAAAATGTTTTCAAAATATTAAATGAAGCTGTAAGTTTCCTGTGGTCAAGCAAAAAATAAACCTCCACAAATTAATACTTGAGAATATTATTCCCAAACGTTTTTGAGAGGGCTTGCTTGGCTTTCTTTACATGCTTTGATTTTTTAGGACTAATGATTTCTCTCATGTGGCAGAAAATTTCAAGTCTCAGCTATGAAGACCTAAGAAAAACATAAGCCTCTTTATGAGAAACATCTTATCTTAAGACAGACTTTTTCAGTCTGGTGTGCTCACAGACTCCTGTGGGTCCCAGCACTTCTACTTTGGGGACTAGGAAGGGTAAGCAAAACCAGCATGCCCACTGCCAATAGGTTTTCATTTGCTGTGCAGAGATCCACATCTTCAGTGATAAATCCTTAAGGGTCCACAAATTGAAAAATGTTGAAAATCACCGCCCTAGGAATTGTGCTCGTACCTTGGAGCTATCTTTGCTAATTGGGCAGAGCTGACAAGCAGGTCCAATATGGTGAAGAGAGATCCCCAGATTATTAACAACATGATGGCATCTGGAAGTTTTGTAGAGCAATAGAGGCACAGCTCTAATCAAGCACTTTTTCAGCCTCTTGTATTGCCCATCTGTTACAGATTTAGCATATTATATATAATGCCCTCAGCAACTGACTTTGATGTATGTTCAACTGTGAAACTTCTTTTGTAACTAACATAAAGAAATTATTGTTTATTATCTGCTAGGTCCTTAGAATGGAATCTCTGCAACAGTCACCAAAATAAATGATCTATGTTTTCAATATCTATGAAATATTGGTATCAGATGGAATTACTCTGTTATCCGAAGATCATGGAGATTTTTTCTGGATTTCACTAGAATTCTAATCTTGGCCAAACTCTGTGCAAGACAAGGGAGATGTGTTAAACTTAGGGTACTGAGATTTTAGATGAAAAATGGGAAGCAATGTGGTGCAAACATAACTATGTTTCTATTGATACAATATGATTTATTGTAAATATTAGAACACATTTTATTGCAAAGTATTGAAGCAGCCCAGTAATTTTTATTCCTCTTTACTTGGTGCAGCACAAAAAAAGGGTAAAGGATGTGTCCTGGATGAATTCCAGTTTGGGAAGTTACATTTTGCTTGACCCTAATTTCACCTGGCAGTGCCAAAAAAGAAGGAAAAAAAGCCTCCAGTCCTAAATCATTCTCTGTTGCTGTAATTCTTAATCAGTAGGTACATATGATTTCCCTTAGTTCTGGGAAAAACAGATCTTTCTTTGCAGGGCTCTTTATTAAGTTATAATGCTTTCATTTTCTAGAATGAGAAACATTCTGTAAATACAAAACAACTGCTTTAAGAAGCCCTTATTTGTTTCTAAGCTAGCCTACACACCTTCAGTACCTGATAGTAATGTGACATAATCTCCATCTCTTCAAATTTGTTTTCAATGTTTTAGTTAGTGAAAGGTTGCTTCCTGTCCTGGTTTGGGACAAATTTGGGAGGAAACCTCTGAAGGGGCCCCTCTAGAAAGCAAATTCAAGCCAGTTCAGGAGACATAAACCTCCTTCGAGAAAAGTGGAAAAAACCTGCTTATTTAACAAGCAAAGTATTCAAAAACATGGTAAAATGAATAATATTAAACAATGGGACCTCTCGTTGTTCTGAAGAGATGGCAAATTCAGAGAGACAGTCCTTTCATGGAGTGTAGCTCGGCTCGCCCAGTCTCTTATCAGTCCCTCCTGCGCTGGAAAATGCCACGTCCCAGCCCTGGTGGGCCACAGGTGTGAGCTCCTGGTGTTTTTCTGGGTTTTCACTCCAGAGCAGGCTTGAACAGTTCCAAGAAAAAGAAAAGCCACGGTCTGCGGAACTTCTCTACCTTAGCTAGCTAAAAAAAAAAACAACTGAAAGCAAAGGAGAGCTCTCTCCCACTATGTGCTGCAGACAACACAGTCCTTGTGAAGGATGCAGGGGAGCTAGTGCATTTTCTGCAAAAAAAACCTCTGTGCTTCTTCTCTCCCTCTTTGCTCTCAGAACCAGTCTTAAAGGTGTAGAACTTAATATCCAGCATAAACAGAACAAACGACTGGGGATACAAGCATCACAAAGTCATCCCAGGACTCTTCCCTTGTTCTTTCTCAACCATAACTTTAATTTCACTCACAAAGGACTTGTCTGGATTAGGTGTGTGGCAGTTTGGGCAGGATTTCAGCATTTGTCCCTTAAGACTGCCATGGCTCCTCATGGACATTTGCCAAAGCAGCTGCCAGGATGGCACTGTGCAAAGGTCAGGAAACTACCCCCAGGCTCTTGACAGTGGCCTGCAGAACTTGGTAGAGCATTTTGCTGGTCCAGGGGCTGCTCAAGCCTGTAAGTGCTGAACTCCATGGACTGGGAAGTCCTGTTTAAGGTAAGGCTTCAGCAAGTGGATTTCTTGGTGCAGCTGTGTCAGGAAACTTTTCCCTTAATCTTTCAGGAAGGCTGAATTGCTGTGATCTCGCGTGTTGTTCCCCACAATATCCACCCGTGCTCCTGTTACAGTGCTAGGAGCAGGTGACAAAGGAGTGTGAGGACTACGTGCCACATGGTATCAAGGGCCCATCCAGGCCATCAGGCCATGTGCATGTGCTGTGGGGTGTGGAGGTGTCAGAGAGGAGCACACAGCCCCAGCACCATAATGGGCACTCACCAGGATGCTTTCAGCAGCTCTCACAAATTTGTCTTCTTGACACCAATGGTCATCAAATGGAGATTAAAATAAACTGTTGTTCATATTCCTACAGAATGAGGGCTACCAAGACTTAAGACTAGAGTGCCATTTGCTCTATATCCAGTTTTCATTTCCCTGAATGTAAGTCACATTAACATTTCTCCATGTTTCTTACTTAGTGATGCAATCCAGCAACTTTATTGAAACTTAAAAAATAAGAATAAATGATGCATTCACTGCTTAGGTTTTGTATGTGGTTTTTTGTTTTTTTTGTTTTTTTTTTTTTTTTTTTTTTTTTTTTTTTTTTTTTTT
>VZRH01014901.1:141810-165390 GCA_013397555.1 Urocynchramus pylzowi | reverse complement strand
AAGAATGCTTTCCCTTTTTGGTTTTTTTTTTTTGTTTTTTTTTTTTTTTTTTTTTTTTGTTTTGTTTTGTTTTGTTTATTTTTTGTTTACATGTAAAGCAGGGCATCTTTGCACTGGAAAATGTCACCAAGTCACTTACTGTGCTGAGTATTTACATTCATTTGGATATAATGGACTTTAAAATTGCCCAGTTTTGATTTACAGACATAAATTAGTAATAAAAATCTCTATTACTTTAAATACTTTGAGTTGATAATTAAATTGTAAAGGGGGTTATAAATGGATGGGAAGAAGAGAATATGTTCCCATTAATATTTATGCATTTTTCTTGTTTCAGTTATCTCCCTGTAAATTTTATTGAATACAGGATACCTGATAAAGTTCTTGTTCAGAGAAACTCTGTGCATCTTCCATTTAAACCATCTAAACAACACCAATACTTAAAGCATATAAAAACACATATTCAGTTTCTTCCTTATCATACTTCTTTGGTTTCTGAAGAGAGTAAAACAAAGGCTTTTGCTAAAAAGGGAAAAAGAAAAAAACAACAACTTAGGTTTGTTTTAAAATATCCTGGACTGGGTGATGAAGTGAGATATTTTACAAACCAAGAAATATGTCAGATATTAATTAATGGATTTATTAAAAAGAACAATACAAAAATGTATGTATAGTCTTGTGTGGCCTTTCCTTATGCTCCAAGTTCATAAATTAATATTAACCCCAAAGAAAACTGCAATAGAGATGTACTCAGACTGCTGACAGTTTCTGAGAGAAACTTGCAAAGATGAGTATTGTAGATTTTGATGTAGGGAAGGGTTTTGCAAAGAGATAGTATTGACTTTCAAGCATCCTCTCCGTGGGCAGTGGAAAACAAGATCAGAAATTGCTTATGACATGCCTTAAAGCTCAGAAAGTTTTTTAAGGGATCTGTTCATCTGAAACAAAGCAAGAAAAAACCACTGAGTAATTGATTTTTACTCCAGAAAAAATAAATATATTTTTAGGTTTTTTTTGCACTAGGTGTCATTCAGTGGTTGAGTACCAAACAATTAAGTCATTCACTCTCAGGAACTTTAGAAGTGAAGTGGTATAGTGTTGGTGATAACCAGCTAGTCTTACACAAAGTACATTTTCTTGCTTTCATAGGAAGATCACAAAAAGAGACAATTTTATCCAGTTCACTAATTAAATTAACAAGCTGAGTGAGTATACATTAATAATACATAAATGAGATGCTTTTCACCTCCATCATGACAAAATTTTATGAGCTTTTAAGTATTTATTATGGTGAGGTCTCAATATGAAATATAGCTCCTAGGACCCAAAGTCAAATTTAGGTCTCTGATTTTTCACCCACATTCCTCCAGTCCTTATGGATGCCAATCACAATTCCCATGCCTGCTATTAGTTAAATGACACTGTGTACAATATCCCATAGTAGAGTGGTGGAGTGCTGGAATTCTATCCAATCTGTGCATATCAATATTTGAATCCTCTTTAGATTTCTGGACCTAGCAGAACTCTGTATAAGTACATCCTGGCTGGCTCAAACGGAATATCTCTCTAGCCCAGTAGCCTGTGGTTGACAAAGCCAAGTAGGGGATGCTTGGGGAAACAGTACAAGAAAGTGTGTAGGAATTAAATGGTGTTTGCTCTTGGAGATACTCTTAAACTCTGACGGGGTGGTCTGGGGTTGCTTGGTTGCTTATTGTCCACATGGCCTCCTACAAAGTCAGCAGAAATAGTACCACATGGGCTGAGGCTGCATCTCACTAGTGTTTTGGTTGAAAGCAGTAATCAGATTTTTACAGAATTTTCAGTTGTCTCATTTTACCATTTACTGGTTTGATTCACAGTGTGGCTTTGGATTTCTTTGAGAGCAAACTAAATAAGAAACTCTCCTCCTGGTTTGTATTAGATGCCCTCAAAACCCAGATGGAGTCACGAGGCTACAAATAACTGACTGGTGCTTTGAATGGCTTTGAAACACGGGCGTGATAAGGAAGTTTTAACCCAGAGGACCAGGCTGAATCTAACCTGAAAAAAAATCCTGTAATTGCATATAGTGTAAATGCAGAGACTTCAATACCGATCTCTCAGGCTATGACTGAGAGGGCAAAGCTGCAATTCTTTCTTGAACTACTGAGCTGCAAACCAGGCTCTTTCCACTATCTTTGTTGAAATAGACTTTAGTATAAGGAACTCCATAAAAACTGGTACTGATGGGAATTCATGAACCCATGTAGCAGCAGTTAATATTAAAGAATATTACCAACATATCCATCTCTCAGACATAATTTTAGAAGCTGCCATCTTCTCGTTCACAGAAATAAAATTTAGCTAAGAAGTATATAGCAACAAAATGAAAAAGGACAAAGCTCTTTTTGAGTCAACTGATAAAATTAGATTAAATAGTATTTATACAGCAGGGCAGTGGGTTTCAGGTACTGGTTATTACCTAATAACCTGCTTCAGAGTGGAAGAAATAAAACTACAGAAAAAAAGAGACTGCCCAGTTACAGAGTGGCTGCGGATTTCCCTTTCCAGTCACATCCTGGACCTCAGAATTCCCATGTGTGGCATCTGGCACATGTGGGAGGGTGTATGTACAGGCACACTGGCACGTAACCATCTAGAAACCAGCTGATAATGCAGGGATGTATTGTAAGCTACTGTTGCTCTGAGCAGCAATAACTAGCTGTCTGGCTTAGGGAATTGTAGGGCACCAATCACTGTAGAATCTAAGTGCCAATAATGCTTAACATTTATTTTACACTTTACAGAGTTAAAGTGCTGTAGGAACATTAGCTAATTAATTATTGCATCTCCCTTGTGAGATGGGTCGGTTGGTAAGTATTAGTCCCATGTTACAGATAGGAAAACTGAGATGCAGGGTTTTCCCCTTTTATTTCTCTATTGTATTCCATAAAGCTCCCGACACTCTCTGGAGGAGTTTGCTGCAAGTTACTTGCCCAAAGTCACTACTCAAGTTGGGGTTCTGAGCAGTAGTATAAAATTTGACTTGAGCTTTCGTTTCTTCTCTGTTGCTCACAATGCAGTTTGTGGATGGTAAGGAGACTGTTACGTTGCACACACACACAAAAAAGAAAACCAATCTGAGCTAGAGCAACAAACCCAGTGCTCTGACAGATCTGCTCAGTCCAGAACTCCAAACAGCTAATCTGGGTACTCTGCTACCTCTACGACAGGTTTCCCATACAGCACCAGAAAGAGGGTAGATCTTTGAACAGGCATCCAGAGGCAATTGGAGAACCTTGCAAGAAAGGTCAGCTGTGCTTCTCAGTTAACCTGCTGTGTGGGAAGCCCAGAGCAGTGACAGAATTGGGATACCTGGAAATTCAACAATATTTGTCAAATTCTCCCATACCATTCAGCATTCAAGTCACTGGAAGAGGCCCTAAAGGCCAAACACTGACTTTTATTGCACGAATGCATGTTCTAGCAGAAATCAGATTTCCATTGGGCTTGAGGTTTTTTTGGGAACAGCTGTCTGGGTCTCACAAGAACTTGCTAGAATAATCAACACCTTCTCCATGTTTGGTGTTTTTAAAAGAGAAAGTAATCCATCCTTTGACAGTAAACTTGGATGCAGAATCCCTGTACTTAGACCTGTACAGATTATGTTTGGAATTGGGAAAGGGTCGGTCCCAAGAATTTAACAATCATAAGTCAGGTTGCAAATAATCTGATGAATACTGGGTTATTATTTGCTAGTCCCCTTTTGGTAAGCCCAGATAGTACTTTCAGCCTCACCTTGCAGTTGTTTGCACTGAACATGATTTAGCTTTTTTCATTCTTAGCCGTGAGTCTGATCTAATCACATGCTTCTAACAGTCAATGTTTCAAGAAACCCCCAGGATTCACAAGACCCGGCAATTTCAAAATGCAATTCATAAAGCTAATTGCAATTCTTCATGTAAGTAGAACTAATTACATCTACGTACTTGACCTTTAAACACCAGTTTTGTTTTCTCTCTGAGACATTTGTGGTTTTAATTTCTTCACCTCTCTGTTTATTGTTCTTAATCAAATTGTGCCCTCAAGTGATTAAGAACTCAAATTAAGGTTTATACTTTTCTTTAAGTATGTGATGGAAAGAAGAGGGTCAATGCAAACACTTTCAAGGCAATATTTAAAATATTTAAATTATTAGTTTGGCTGATTTAAATACTTCTTCAAAGTGCTAATAAAACAAATATTGTATCATGCTAGTAGACAAGACCCAATGAAGAGAGTTTCCCTATAAAATTATTATAGATAATGTAATAGCAAGGTGCCTTCCCTAATTAAGCAAGGTGTAAGTCAAAAATATGTAATGAAGAGTGCACTTGATTTTAAAAATCACTTTAAATAATATAAAGTCTAATCAGTAGCAAAGGCAAGCTTATTAAAAAATCATTTAACATTGTTTTCTGCTTTTTCTTTGAAAAACCACTTCTGGTAGCCTTCCCTGGCATTCACTAAGTATTGGCAGCCTTGGCAAACTGGCAGGAAAGAAGATGCAGGAATTATCTAATTTAAACCTCTGAATCATTGTGTGTGGGTTCCGCCAATCTTTGTGCCTTACCCTTGGGTTCTCCTGCACCGTCCATCACCGCTGTCCTGGGGATTGGGCTGGTGCCTGCAGATAATGAATGCTGCTCCCCTCGTTTCATCTCACCTATCAAGAAGGAAATGCGAAATACTGTACGTGTGTCTCATCCTGCCTCTTACCATCAACCTAACCGTGAAGCAGTGTCAACGAGGGGGAGGCTTGGATGGATGGATGGGCTTGGGCTGCCGTCCCTCCTGACCTGGTGCCTCGACTGGAAAGATGACACCACTTGCTGTGGGCAAGTTGTAATATGGTTTGCTTAATAGGGTAAATCATGCTTTTATCACTGGAAATAAGATGTGGTGGAGACACGTTGTCATGGTTACTTAGCCATTTCCCCAGAGTCACAACACCAGTGTCCCAGAGGGGACATAATTCTATTTCATGCATATGCATGAGGCTAGCAGGTGCTTTGGCACTTTAATTATATATTTTTTAAATGGCTAACTGTAAAATTGTGACAGAAACACAGAGTAAAAAGGATAAGAAATGGGCTTGTAAAGCAGGCAATAGGATTTTAAAGAAAAGGGAAAAAAATGGTCCAGGTTTCTGAAAGCTGATGCCAGAATTTAAAATAAATAAATATGTTTCCTAATCATTTAGGAAAGTCAAGGAGATAATGAAAGTTAAAATCTCCAGGTAGGAGGGTATGTGAAAGAAACTTTCCAGAATTTATTTCTTCTATGCAATTTTTCCATAGGAAAGCTGCTCAGCTCTTGGAAATGGCAACAAGAATGGGAGCAAGAAAGACAAGATTTAATAAAATATTAATGACTCTTAAATAATTCAGAAAAGACCCCCAAACAACAATAAAACATGTAACTACAAAAAATATTGGCAAACAATTGGTATCATCAGATGACTCCTTTCATGCCTGTTCAAGAGCTTTAGTAAGTTAGTGCACTTTGTTTAGTTGCTGCCTCCCCATGTTACTCGTGACCCACAAGCTCCTGCTGTCCCAGGTGTTAATTATTGTCCTTCAGTGGTTTTTAGCTCAGTACAATAGACAGTACAGCTCTAAGTCAAAATAACCTATAAATACAGGGATTCCTCAAAATATCTTGAGATACATCGGCTGCTGTGTAATTACTGTGTATTCAAATATTACACAAGTCTGTGCATGTTTTTACAGGTAACTGATTAAACATTGACTAATGAGTCCAATAGTAAGAAGAAATAAAAAAATCTGTGAAACCTCTGCATACTGATACCTGTTGGACACAAAAGGTTCATGCTGAAATAATAAGCATTTACAACTATTTTGCCTTATATGTGTCTCCCACCACTGAAACACAACTAAATCATGTTAGAGATGTTTTGGACTAGACCAAAGATTTCTGGAGTTGACAAGAATAAACCTATTCACAGATGGTGAACAAGCCATGAAGAATTTTTCTGAGTAGTGTCCCACGTCTTTTTACTGTACCTTATAAAGAGGATTGGGGAACCATTATTTAATGTAAAATGTCAAAACTTCAAATTAATTTTTTTATTTGGTGGGATTGAAAATTAGTCTCTTCACTATTTTTCTGAGTGACTTCAAGTCAGATGAGGCATTATTTTGTTTTGAGGACATTCACTTGAGATTTGAGATGATTTTATTCTGTTACTTGGATATATGGAGACACGTGATCTGTCTCTCTCTTCCTCTCAATTTCTCCTTCTTCCAACCTAATTTTTGCCAAAATTTATATGCCTCCACAAAGTGTTTTCCTTTTGATAGAAAACTGCATGCAAGTGAATGATTTTTCAGATCTTTTAACTCAATCTAGTTTTACGTTCTTGAGCATCTTTTATTAAGACAATCATATCAGGCTCTGCTTTCATGGGCATTCAGCTCAGCCACATTCAGCAGAGTATTGCAGAGTTGTTTTTAACTCAGGTCACCTCACAGGACCTGCAAACAGATTCAAGAAAGAGGGAGGAAGAAGTAGGGGTAGAAAGAAGAATGAGCTGCTTATATCAAGAAAAATGTTTGTGTAACTGCAGGTTTTGATAGGGCAATAAAAACATGGCCTCTGAAACATTTTACTTCTGAAGCAGCTTTGACTATTCCCAGGTCCTTCTTTGCCCAATAACTGCTATTGCAGATTGAATTCAGGAGGCACAGGAGCCAAACAAGTCACACTTATACTCAGGGTGAGAAACACTCATAATCAATTGAAGTGTGGACTAAAAAATGTTAAGAAGCATTGTTTTCCCCTGTTGGAGGTTGGCCTAAATGTTTATATGTTCTCCTGGGAATGTTTCACAACATAGCATGTTATGCTCACACAGGTTTTGACACAGTCTAAGGCTCAGTGTTCATTATGAGAGTTCTTCTACAGGAAAAAGAATCACTGAAAATATCTCAAGATACATTCATTTTTTGAATGTCAGAAGCATTTTCTTAACTCTGTTGTGGACGTGAAGCCTAGGAAGTAACTTAGCTCTTTGCTATGAAATTCTGGACAGCCGAAGTAAGCACACTGCTGGTGCACATACTGTAAAATGTATGTGTTCAACACAGCCAGAAGACCAAAGCAGAACACTCTGAGATACTCTGAAGTGTTCATTAGATAGAGGAGAAACTTTCTAAGAGGAACATCCATACATTTAGCCAATACGTCTGGGGGGAGTTGTAGTAACCCTTCTCTCGTGGCAGTGCTGAATTTTAAACAGAGTTGCATACTGCTCAGTGTTAGAAGAGATTTCTACAAAGAAATACTCAAAAAAAAAAAAAAAAAGGTCATTTTCCATTGCTAAGACAGCTATTCATCAAAGGACTTCAAGCAAACCGGAGTGGCTGTGGCCACACCTCCTTGTGGTTACAGATCCCTGCTCCAACATACCGTGCATTATTGGCTGGAAGTTACTGCCCTCTAGGCTTTAGCAGCAGAGCTTCTCCTGCAACTCCTCCCTGGCTTGTGTGGGTCCAAAGGATCCACCTTAGCTAACTAAACTAGATCTTTGCTAGCACAGCTGGGTATTAGTGAGTCAGGTTAGGGAGAGCTCATACAGCCCTACTGAAAGGTCTGGAGACACACTGTGCTCCAGCAGAGGCAGGGATTGGGCAGCTGGAGTGCTCTAAGGGCAGGAATCTACTGAGATGGCAACAACCTGAGAACAAGGAACATGTCCATTGATTCTCCATGCAATTCCTCTAGAAGAATCATCATTATTCAGTGGAGCACTCAAGTATGTATTTGCACATCCCTAAGATGAATGGGATGGAAGCTGAGTGAGCCCAGGATGTAAGTGCTGTTGCTTTCAACAGAGCAGGATTTCATCCCTTCTATATAAGCACTTTGCACAAGGCGCCTTGGGACCCTCCAGCTGCTCAGAGATAAGTACAAGAGCAAGAACTTTCAGCTAATCAAAGACTGAATCCATCTTGCAGTGAGAAGTATGGGCCTCTGTGACACCACTGCATCCCCTTCTGCTCTTACATGGGCCACATAGTGAACATGCCAAATACACAACTTAAAAGGAATGGAAATCAAACTTGCCCTCTTGCATCTACACCAGCAAATCCACCTCAGGGGCACATAGCACCCCAGTTACTTCTTTATTTAGGCACCTCATGTATTTATCCTCAGAACTACTCCATGGGATGAGGCAGTGCTGCTAATCCTGCAGTTCTCACAGCTCAGTTGGGAAATAATGGGTGCACAGTGCCCCATTTTCTGTATTTTCTGTAGCACAAGTAGTTTACCATCAGGCCTTGCTCTCCCATGGCTCACTCTAATGCTCCCATGCTCAAGACCATATCTCCTCTCACCAAACATTTTACAGAAAGTGGATTGCCTTGTGTGCATCATATTTTAACTGCATGAAAAGAGATCTGACTACCACATTCAAAGCTGCCCTAGAAATCTCTACTATTGCCAAAAACACTACACAGAGTTTTTATGAAGCTCTTCTAAGGAGAGAGACAAAAGATTGCTATGATATATAAAAGAGGAAAATGTTGCTGAAGAAGCATTGTAGGAGGTCAAAACTTGACACTGATGGTGAGGGGCTGGGCAACAGAAGGGGCTGGGCTTCAGAGGGGGACTTGCCCAGATCCTAAGCAAAAGGAAGTGGTGGCTGTTGTTCATTGCTGGAATGGGCTGTTGTATTTGCACAGCATTTAACAACACCTGATGCTGGTTCATGCCCAAGCTGCTCAGGTACTACCCATCTTTAAATACGACTTTAAATTCAACTTCATAAATTCTTTTAAAAATCTGAGGTACAAGTAAAGAGTTTTGCAGGAGCAAAAGTAGGCAAACTGGAACATTATGATCTCCTATAGCTGAAAACATGAAATAAATAAAAATGGAAAAGTCAGAAAAAGATCTTAGGAAGTTCCTACTCTACTCCTCTCTTTGTAACTCTGTGGCATCTTGCCCTGTTTATTTCACCTCCAAAATGGGCTTAAGGACCTCTACTGAAAGAAATTCTGCCACCTCAATGAGCAGTTTCTCCCATTTCATTACAATACTGGTTAGAAAGGATTCCTTAAAATCAAGACTCTTTCTGTTATTCAACTCATTCACCACGGATATGGCAGAGCATTCTTGTGCCCTGTAATAACCTTTTACAAATCCAAGGACTGGTGTTAAATCCATTCCCAGCCTTTTCTTCTTTAGATTAAACAATACTATATTTAAAAATCTTTCTTCCAAAGTCATCTTTTGCTCAACCCTTTCCTCTTCTATTTTGTTTTTTGGGTTTTTTTTTTGTTCTTTTTCAAAGTTACCCCCCCTGTCCCTACCCAAGGCTATACACAGCATTTCAGCCAATACATCAGTTCTGGGAAGAGATAGAAGATTAATTTGTGGTAGAAAAAAAATAGGATTTCAGTAAAAATTGCACTGAAGACTTAACTGCCACTTGCCGTGTCATTCATTGAACTGTACTGAGTCAGACCTTTACATGATTTTATGATAAATACTTTTGTTTTGACCATAAACCACTGTAATTGCAATGCAAAAAATTCTATATCTTCCCTATAATCTCTTCTATCAGGTAGAAGAGTGTCAAAACCTTGCTAAAGTCAAGTTGCATATCATCTACAGATTCCCATTACCCACAAGGCCCATTACACAGCCAGGAAAGAAAATAAGGCTCATTTGACAAAGAATGATATATAAATATTGATTTCCAGATGCTTTACTTCTTACAGAATTTTTCCGAGGATTGAAGTTCATTTGACTTCTTCAGTAACTCAATTCCCCCTTTTGCTTAAAAAAAAGCACAATATTGTGCTTTTCTAGCTATCTAGTTCTTCATTCCCTCTCCATGGGTTCCCAGGATGACTACTAATGACTCTGACAGAGCTTCAGACAGTCCTCTAAGTATCCCATACAAAATTCATCAGACACAAATGATTTTTTAAAAAAAGAAGTTAAATGAATATCCTTTACCTATTCTTGCCCCTTTTTTTGTATCTGATTTTAATCATGCCAGCTGCATGCTCACAACTGACCTTGCAATCTATGAGGATGCAGAAGCCCCACTTCACACACAGGCCTCCTCTGCATCTTTTTTGCAACTTTTTTGCCTCATGACTGTTCAGCTGACACTGCTCTTGGCTTACCTCTTACTCCCAATGCACATGAAGAATCATTTTTTCCGACCCTTGGTGCTGCCACCTTGTAGTGGTTCAGTCCACGTTCCAGCTTTTCTTGTTTTGTCCTTATGTGCTCCTGGTAATCTTTCATACTCAATCCATGGTATCTGAGCATGGCTCCTTCCTTTTGTGCACATGCTGGTCAGTCTGTCTGCTATTGCAGGGACTTTCAAGCACTGTCAAAGCCCCTTTGCTACCACTGAAAGCTGCTCTCTCTGATCACACTCTCTCTCTGCTCTCTCTCTCTCTCTCTCACTGCTCTCTCTGGCCAGTTCTGTGGCCAGTTGCTGTAGACATCCCACCATGTAAGTACTTGAGGTATTTTTCCTCTATAATTATTATCTATTAAATTTTCAGGTGGTTTTAGTCTTCTCTACATGCCAGGCTTCCAGCAAGTAAATAGATCCAAAATGAGGTAACACCTCTCCTGTTTTCTCCTTTCTCCTTGCCTGCTCTTCCTTTCATATTACTATTCAAGTCATGCCAATTATCCCACCAAGGCTCTGTTACAACAATTAAGTCATAATTTTGATCTTCTATTAAGACTTCCAGCTCCACCTGTTTATCCCAAATATTTCTTCCATTAGTATACAGACTTCTAAAGTATTCAGTGGACTGATTCACTACTCCCTGTGTCTCTATTGTGAACCTATTTGAATATCAACATCACTGAAATTTTTGGTCCCCATCAGGCTGCTCTTGTTTATGCTAACTAGTTTTTTTCCTAGTCAACCCCTCCCTCAATCCTACTTTAAAGCTCTTCTAACTAGGTTAGCAGTTTGCTGGATCAACAGCATGGAGCCAGTGCAGCAGGAAAACCTGAATACATTCCAGTAGCATCTCAGGCTATGGCAGGCAGCATCCCTTTCTGCCCACACCTGCTTCCCTGATACAGCAAACAGCAAACCTCTCAAACCTCCTCTCTTCCTATCAGAAAAGGGTCATCAACTTTCCCAGCTATTCCTTATTTTGGAGGAAGGCTAGCTGCAAATCTCATATCTGGGGTCGGGTACGGGTAGGTGATTTTTCTTTAGCACTAGGATTTAAGTATTATTTGCTCCCTGGATAATATGCCTGTTCTTGATTTCCACAGCTACCTCAGGAGGGAGCCAGCTGCATCCCTACCTGTGGGGGAGCTGTTTCCTTCTCCACTGATGGTGCTGCTCCCTGCTCTAGGTAGTCAGTCTCTTTGTGCTTAGAGACTTCCTGACTCCCTTCCCTCAAGCTCCCTGGCTTGCCATCAAAGACACCCATGGACACAGGCACCTCTCCTACCTTTCCCACTGGAAGGGAGAGAAAAGCCTCCTTCCTTTAAAGCCAACCCAATGCAGGGTCTCAGTCAACCAAGATCAGCATTCTTCACCTGAGATGCATCTCCCTGGTGCAGACCAAAGTCAAAGCTTGTCTTAACGTATGGGTACAGCCAGACTGATCTCACTCCACCCTTAAGCTGAGAGGTAAAGAGCTGCTCTTCTTTGGGAACAGGCTGGATGCTCCAGGGGGTATTTTCTGTTCATGGCCATCAGCATCAGCCTGGGCACACACCCAGGATGAGATAGCTTCAGCCAGTCCCTTAAATATTCTATACAAAATTCATCATACCCAGAGGACTTCAAAGCACCAGAGAAGGGAGCCTTACAGCTTTCACATCACAGCCAGCTCATCAAGCTGACCTGCTTGGAGTCCAGGCAATATGAGTGCATGTCTCACTGCTTCTTTACAGACAGCATGTTTAAAAAATACCCTTCTGCCTCATTTTTGTAAATGTAGAAGATGACAATCTGTTGTCCTGTTTTTTTGAGTTTCCCTAAACCTTCTGATGTTTACATTCTTGTAACAGAGTTTTTCACACACTTTCATGTAAATAATGATTGTTTTGCATTCTTCTCTGTTGGAGGAGAATTTTGATGAACTGTAAATTTGACCAGTGTGGTTGGAGAAGTGACAATGTCATTCTCCAATCCACTGTCACTTTTAGAATTCTATAAATGTTGAAGTCTGAAAAATGAAGTTCTCTTTTCCTGTTCCTATTCAGATGCTGGAACACCTTGCGTGAGTTTTATTATTTCTTGTCGCGATGGTGACAACAGTCCTGCCACCACAGCCAGCCATGTGATATTTTTTCCCTCCAACTATGTTATGTTCTAATGAAGGAACATTTTGTTTAGCATGTGAAATAGTAAATATCTCAAATCATAGGAAAACATACAATAGTTGCATTTTGTTATAAACAATGAGTACCTACTAGGAAAACATTAGAAGAATGAAGCTCTCTCCCTTTTCCTGTTGACTACGTGTGCTTTGCTTTCGGGCAAAATGGCATTTCCCTCCAAGACCTGAATCACCATTCTTTCCCAGCACTTGCTATTGACATAACTTCCCAAGTTATTGTTATTCCTCTTATTGATTATTACTGCCAATACACATAAAGCTTATGCCAGCATGCAGCTCCTCCAAAGACAGTGCAAATGTCCTCCCAAGAAATCTGATCACTCACTCAAAAAGCTAGGGAAAGGTGTGACGAACTCGCAATAATAAATGGGGTACCAATTGTACTAGAACTATTGTAGTCTCTGCACCTGTTTATCTGAATGCGTTGTTTTACACAGAATGGGGAATTTCAAACATTGTAGTTACTGCTGGATCTGAGTTGGACAGATCAAAGTGATAATTATCATATTGCAGAAATCCTTATTTTTGATGATGAGGTTTTTTAAGCCCGTAACAACACACAGCTCCAATTGCAAAAGCTTAAAATTGCCTCTTCAGTAGAAGCAGGGCTTTGATATCATCTAATTTGACCCTTCCACCGCACTTATAAGTGCACTCCAGTGCGGCTAGAGATAAAAACTTTGAAATTTAAATGTGCAACTTGCAGCTGAGGTTGAATTTGCGAGCTAGGACACAGAGTACCTTTTGATGAGCAGCAGTTTTCATTACAGCTGTCAGAAAATACCTCCCCATTAGGAAGCAGTGAGTACATTTAATTCAAGTCCAACCCTTCCAACATCATCACTTACAGACACTCTTCTGCTCTGTGAGTGAGGTTCTAATAATACACTGAGCCATGTGGGACACACCAGGGTGATTAATGCTTGGATGTGAGCATGTACTGCACATAGTATATATTTCCCCCTTAAATGAATATATCTGGTTTTCATTGATATTGAGGTAGATTTGCTCTGTTCTTACCCACATGAGGAAGCCTAGAACTGTGGGATCTATCATTCAGTAATAGCTCCTGATAACACTAACACTTGGAACATGGCAAAGTAAAAAATGTGAATTCATATTCACTTTTAATAAACTGGGGTAATTAGTCAGTTGAAATGCAATAGAAAGTGACAGCCTGTGACACATAAAAGACTGCAGACTGACAAAGACAGAGCTATTCTTCATTGCACTAACATCCGTTTCTTCATCAACATTGAATTTTTTCAGTCTCTTGGCATTTCAATTACATTATAAAATGAAGGGCTAAAATCCTGTCTCTGCATTTTTTCCTGTCCTCTGTGAAACTAAAGTAAAGAGAATAGAAGAGAAAAACCCTCTCCTCAGTTTGCTTCTCTATCCCCTGAAATGATGTCAGTGGGCCACGGCATCCACAGTACCTGTGGTGCATGCAGGAAAAGGTGTTCCAGCCTTGACTTCATCGTGGTGCTGCTGGGACTGTGAAATCCCACCTAAGGGAACTGCCTGGAAGACAGTGAAAATGGGGAGAAATAGATCAATACCCCAGAAAAAAATCTTTCTGTCTAAAACAAATGTAACCATGAAACTCAAGATGCTTTAGACCTTCCTTTGCTCTTTGCTGGCATCATCAATATTTCCCTCTGCATCCCCAGTGCCCAGTACCTAAGGAGTGACTAATAGACCAGTTGGGCAACCCATTTCTGACATGGTGGTCATGTTTCCACCTCACCTGCTTCCCCTTTCCACAGTGTTTCCATCCATTGCTGGGCTGCAGGATGCTGGGAGCTGGGGTTAGCAGCACAGTCACTGGGGCCGTGACCTCACCCACCAGGGATGCAGACTCGTGGTACTCCAGTAGTCCAGCAGAGCAGGGCAGCCTTCCAGCTCACCTTTTGGGAGCAGCAGTGAGTCAGATGACTCTGCCCAAAATATTCCTGGTTCTTGATTCCCTCTTTTTCATAATGATTTTTCATAAGGTTCTCATCTGGGGACATGAATGGTGCTGCCTTTTAAACGGGCATGACGAGCAGCTACATTTGTGTCATTTCAGCATGTGGTGCAGTTAAGCCTATATAGAGAGAAACAATATCTTTTATCTGATCACCTGGGACAACAGTCAGAAACAGACCAGATTCCAGGCACATTTATTCTTCCTCAGGACACAGCCTCGCTTAGCACCTTGAATAGTGACCAGAGCACTGCTGCTCTTTCCACTCTTCAGGTCTTCTGGAAATCTTACCACAGGCCTGCAGCAGAGGAAAAGAAATGAGCAGAAAGTATTTTTACAGGAAGAACAAAAGACATTTAAACCCTCCTTTTAAATGACATATGGACATTTTGCTGTGCAAAGCTTCAGCTTGTTGATTGGTGATAGATCAATGACTTACCTTCCAGGCATGCTATTTTGTTAATTTTTGTATATTGTTTTGAGAGGCTCAGATGGAAGGCACCAAGGTTGAGCTGCATAATTTTCTCAGAAGCCTCATGGTCTCATTTGGTTCATTCATATGTCAAAGCAGCTTTTAATTTCTCAGTTGTGGGGCTCAAGTCTTAAAATACACCAGCAGCCAGAAGGTCCCCTTTAAGTACCTGAATGAAAGGATCAGGTTTTCGAATGTTTCTAGTCTCCTGCAGTTCCTATTGTTTTACTAGAGGTGTGCTGTTCAAAAAACTTAGCTCCCAGCTGTAGGCATGAGCACTTCTACTGCTGCTAATACTTCACAGCACATTCACTACTTCTATCACCTCAGTGAAAAATGGATCTGGAGGGGATTTGTAGCTTAACTAGCATCCATGGAAAAATGGTGATGATCTGAGCTGCCTCCACTGCCTACCCTTGAGTCTTCTTTGCAGTGAAAAAACAAATAATTGCAGAAGTGAAATAAGCAACCATATATTTTGAATAGATCTTACAAGTCTCAGAGAGGGTAAAAGGCAAAAATATGTTAGCAGCATTATTGGAATTATTAATCTGTGAACAGTCTTAATAAAAAGTACTGCCCCAAGGTGTTCCTCTCAGTGTTTTCATCTGTCCCTAAGGTGCTCTGCAGAAGGTGCAACCTGAGCACTGTGAGAGGCCACTGAAGACACCTCTTATCTTTTCCATGCTCTACCTGGACTTCTTATGTCTGATATTTTCCTTCTATTGATAGTAAAGTGTGTTTTGATAACTAGGTAAATGAAAATGCTGAAATTTAAGCAGTCAAGGATATGAACTTGACCCTGCACTTATAAACTTGAAATTAATTGCCTAGAATTTTTTTTTAATAAAAATTTACCTGTATGAATTAGTCTTTGAAAAGAGTCATGAACAGATTGGATCTAAAGTACAGGCCAGTCCCTCAAGTAGCATGAAGTATTGACTTGGGCACCACTGACTGGTGAAACTAAATAATTTTGCACCAGCTGAGGGCTCTGCATAGTTTGGGGTTTTTTTTAGCTTAGGGAATTTTTCACAGATAAGGCTTTGTTCTCACCTTCTTCAGCCAGCAATATTCATGGTCAGAAATAGTCTTCCTCTGCCAGGTTACTACAGAAGTGAGATAAATGTGGAGATGAGGATGAAGTCCTAATAATAGTTTACTTTTAACCCTTAGGTTTTGTTCATTACCTCTTCTTGAGTTACTCATTCTAGCAAATCACCTAGGCTCTGGCAGCAAATACAAGGGAAATAAACTGGGGGCTGTTTTCACCTTAAGCGGCCAAGTGGTTAAAGGACTAGCATGTAAACAGCTCTGCTGCACCTATGCTGTATTATGGAGTCCAGTGGGATTCAGCTTTAATCTTGAGAGGGAGTGTGAGGGGTTTGTTTTTCACAGGGGCTTTAGCCTACAGTTAAGTGCAAACACCTGCTGAAGTACTGGTAATTAGTAGGTAATTAGTAGCTAATGTTCTTAGAATTTAAAAAGAAAAGCTTACATAAGTAATTACTTACTATTTCTTATAATGTGCTGCTTTTCCTGAGATTTCATATCCCCAGAACATTTGCCAAGTTCCTAGGTTCCTCAACATACTAAATTGTTTATTAATTACACACGTATATTGCTTGTAGAAAAAATAAAATGCATTAAAACGCTGAAACAGGAGTGAGTTATCTTTTAAATTACAGCACAAGACTCATTGGAAATGACAGAATTCACAGAGGATAACAGCTTTAGGAGGAGCATTAATTTGGGGCTGGGGGAGGAGGATGGTGGTGGCTGGAGCACTGAAAGCAACAGCTGGGTAACCTGAATGAGTTTCTTTTGGTAGGATAGGGGATAGAGAGAGACAAAGTGAGAAGCAGCCTTTGTAGTGGGTGTTTTGCTCAGGACAGTAAATATATAGCACAGCTGTGGACCCCCAACTGGATTCATGTTTTCCCACCTCTATTTACACATTTCAGGTGTGTTACAAGTTAGGGGCTTCTCTGACTCCACAGCAAAGTGGTTTGCATTGTATTTCCTCTCTTGTTGAAGGATCACTTCTGGATCAATGGAAGAGCTAAAACATCTGCCTTGCCAAACCCTTTCTGCAGTCAGTGCTTGCCATTTTCATACATGAGAACTCTTTAGGGAAAGCATTTCTACATGCTTTAGATGAGGACTTGGAGATGATGCAGCTATTGAGGCTGTGATTGCCCTTAGCAGCTGCCAGCCTTGCTCTTGAAGTGTATGGGACATGCTTTGTACAGAGGCAGAAGAGCAGAGTACCTGCTGAGTCCCCAGCTGGAGCTGGGTGATGCTCACCATGTGTCCTCGTGTAGGGCCCTGCTTGCAGCTCAGCATGAGCCCTGACCTCTGTGGCAGTGGGGTAGACACCTCATCCTCTCTGATGATGGCTCTCCTTCAGGGTGCAGCACAGGCAAAAGCAGGTTTAATAACAGCAAAGACCATGCAAAGGCAAATGGGAGATCTGCATAGTAGTCCTTGCAGGGAAGAGGTTGAATGTCACCCTCTGAGCTCCTGCACTGGGGGAACACAAAAGCCTTGAGATTTGCCATCTTCCCTGAAGTCATGCTGTGCAGCAAGGCCAAGGGGACAGCACAGCTCTCTCAGGATCTTCTCATGTAGGACAGGGACTTCTGAAAGAGCTGACACGGGAAAACCTCCCTGCCTCTCAAGGCAGTTCATCAATTTGAAGGAGAAGCCTTCCAGACAATGGCCCTAGTGATGGTGGGGAATGGTCCTGGAGATAAATTCCTTTATCCTGTTTTACCCTACTTCACTTAGGACCTCCTAAATGAAGAGCTTGTGGGGCAGTCTGGACATGGCTGTGATGTTTTAACAGAATAATGATTCAATTGAAAATGGAGCCACTCTTGAAAGATAAATCATGAGCTGAGTCCTTCTTTTATTGTTACTATTCACAGTTGTTTTTTTTTTTTAGCTTGGCAGTGAATAAGAAAAAACAAACAAACATTCACAAATTGGACTAATTGAGATGAAGCTGCTGGTAGGCACCAAAGTAGGATACAGCTTGGGCTTCCTCAGGGTTTTAGGTCCTCCAGCATTCTTATTATTCTTTTCCAATCAGTTAAGCTGAATGCAAATGGCAAAAAACAAAATTAAAAGGGGAAAAGACCCCACAAACGAAAGGGGAACATCACTTCAAAAAGCCCACCCAAAAAACAACACCACCCCAGGGTGGAGGAGAGTCGGCTGTTTCAACCATACATAGCTCTTAAGAAAAACACACACATTTTCATGCAGAGTTCTAATACTAGCTGACTAATTTCTTTGAGGTGCTCATCTTGGAAGGCTCCAAACCAAGCTGTATCTTAATAACAACTAATATCAGCTCCTCTCACACAGTGGCAGCAAATCTCTGAAGAGGTGCATAAGTGCTAGGGCAGCATTTGTTTCCTGACCAATGGGTCTGCTTTCTTCTGGTGGAGACAAGCCCAGCAGAATCATAGAATCATAGAATTTTTTAGGTTGGAAAAAACCTCTAAGATCATTGAGTCTAACTATTAACCCAGCACTGCCAAGTCCACCACTAAACCATGTCTCTAATTTGCTTTAGATTCATACACCATTTACCACAACTCAGGATTTCCTGAACTGCAAACGGCATTGCCTGTCAGGACAAATAAAACCCCTGAATGAAGGCATCTGAGGTGATGAAGGTATTTGTCCTTGCAAGGCCTTATGAAAGAGTGGCTTTATGTCTCTCACAATGTTCCTTTCAGTGAAAAAGTGCTAGCTTCATTTTTCAATTAAAAATAGTGCATGGTTCATACTTACATGGTAATGATTTGTAAAAGTATTTATGTTTCCTAAATAAGCAGTAATTAAAAAAAATTAAACAGCAAATCTGTGGCCCTTTAGGAGCTATTTCCTGCCACTGTGCTATGCACCAGGGATGTGTGAGACTTTCCAATCATAGCTGGGGACCAAAGCAGATTATTTGCTTCAAAGGCCTCAGTCTGTACATTCAAAATACAAAGCACCATCCCTATGCTTTAGTATCATTAGTGGTGTAAGACTGAGAAAGGAGTTGTTGTGATTCACTTTAAAAGGAAAAAAAATATCCCTCAGCCTATTTTAATTCCTCATTCTCACAGAATATTTTGCTCAGAAAAAGAAGATGTTACTATGGAAGGAGGTATGGTAAGAATACTGACATGGGAGAATAGTCTCATATTCCTTGAGTTGCGATGGAAAACTTCTTGAAAGAACACAGAAATACCACACAGCAGTTTAAAAAAGGAAGAGCAATTAATTCAAATAATTTTGAACACAAATTGGCTTTAAAGTACAAACACAATTTGGCTAGGACATTGGATTAATGGATCTTGCCAAAGGGTTTATGGCATTAAATCATCTAATCTAGCCATGCTTTCAGACCTGAACAAAAGACCAATTCTGTAACTCAGTCTCCTCTGTGAGCCTGCTCCATGAGCCCTGGGGTTCCTACTGCAGTCTTATTTAGCTTTTCCATAAAAACTAACCTTGAATAGACATCATATTTTTACTGTTTCTTCAGCATGTACTTAAGATATGTCTCACCATGAGGACTGAATTCAGCTGCCTAATCAGAAGTTTCAAATCCTGTTTTTGATACCCTTTGGTGTCCAAGACATCCACCAGGGCTGGCAGATGTAGCACATCCCTCAGGGAAGGCTCATGGCTTTCTGGACAAGGAACTATTTCTTGTCCCATGTCTATTGGAAAGACAAGGCTTGTGTTGTAACAATCAAAGCTGGTGTTGTAATGAAGTGATAGTACTTGTTCAAATCAAGTGATTTGAATTCCACTGTGATAGCCAGTTTTATTATTATCAAGCAATATATTCTTACTATATTCAGAATGTTGTTTGTTTTGATTCTCCATGAAAATTTAGAACCAGATGGAAAACAGTTTTTCTAAGGCTACTGCATCTTCTGGGAGAGTTACTGGAGAGATGAGCTGCATAATGACTTTTTGTAGCTTGACTCCTGAAAACTGGTTTGATTCAGGTCAGTCTTTTTACTTTTGATGCAAACTGATGGCAGATAGCAGAGCAAAAATACATGTTCTTCTCCCTTTGTCTGAGTCTCAACTGATGCATCATTTACCCAGCTGATGTATCAATCCACACATGAAGAGCTGTGTGCAAATAACACAGGATAATGTTTATGCATTGTAAGATAATTTTGGTCTCAGTTATACCCACTCCACTCTGTTCCTTTCATTGGGGTTGACAGGTCTAAATGAGAGCAGCTGATTTTTCACTCTGTGACCTTATAATGAAATGAATGAGATTCTTCAGGGCTTGGTTGCCTGTACCATCATCATCATAATAATAATGTAACTGCAGTAATCCTATATGGCTTCATTGCTGCCCTGGGGGACTGGCTCTGTTCACTTAATTGGCAGCTGGATGATGATCCCTCCTGGTCAAGCTTTTCCTGAGCTAACAGGGATAGCAGTGGGTAAAAGCTGGAGCCATATGATGACTCTTCAGTGGTGCCTGTGTTACATTCATAGAGAACAGAGATACCTCTTGGGTTTATTACAGGAATGTGTCCACATCTGAAACCACAGTACAGTTCATATCCCATTCCAGTCTCAACAGCAAGGATCTGAACTCAAGAGGGCTGAACCCCCGTTCCCCCCATGTTCAGGCATGGACAAATGAGTGAATCCATGTGGGGGAGCAGCAATGCATTCAGTTACCTTCTCCCAGGGCTCTTACAGATGCTCTCTCAAGTTTACTGTAAACCTACACACAGCCAACTGGACAATATAAAGACAAGAACAGGCCAAAGAAGGGGCAAGTGTTGTATGCATCTTAGCATTCAGTTCTTGTCTAATATTTAGTGAAGCTTTCTGCTTGGTTTAAACATGTTCTTTGGAAGCATCTCTTGATAAAAACTTTTTTCTGGACTTATGGCTGCAGACACATATTCACAATTATTAGAAACATGTTTGCATAAACAGAAATGGCTCACAGCCTGTGAGACTTCAAGAGCTAGATGAGATGAGAAATGGATAGAACACTAAGAAAAGCCACACTAACAAGTACAGTGACATCAAAGACATCTTCTTTTACTCTTCTCATGACATGTCATGTGTTCTGGAGACTGACAGTTTCGGTGTCCTGGTTCTCTGTGGATCATCTATCACAGAATCACTGGTTCTTCACAGAACATCTGTCCTTATAGGAGTCTAAAAACAACCGTGGATGCCTGATGACAGCCATTGTATACAGATCAGAAGGGAGCAAAATATTTGTTTCTAAAGCAAATCAGTTGATTATCTTGAAAAAACATTTGTGGAACAGACGCAATCACCTGACTAAATCTAGCAATCACCTGCTCTCTATGGGGGGTAAACCTCTGAGTGAATCAGACAAAAGAAATTATGGGGGTTCCAGAAGTGATGGAGGTCAAAGTTCCTAATTCCTTAGATGATTTCCAGGTGTTCCGAATAATTCTTGCAGTCAGGGAGTTCCTCTCCTTGTTAAGTAGTGTCTTTATCATCTTTATGCTTATACATATGATTTCTGAACTTAACATGTATTTATGTATGTATTTCACTATAATGGATAGATTACAATGAAACAACCAGTAACAACATACTGTAATGATAGGAGCAAGAGGAAAGGAAATACAAACTAATGTAACACTTGTGCAAGACTCTGTGTACCAAAAACTGGGTAAAAAACTTCATCTGTGCTTTTGGTTTACATCATGCAGTGCTTTTTATCTGGAGGTAGAACCCATATAGGTCATACTGATGTCACAATTGCAAAGCCTAAAATCTCTGAACACCATCAAACATTTCCAGTAGAGAATGTGGGCACCTTACAGAGACTGCAGCAACATCTACTTTTGTTTTGTTTGGTATCTTGTGTTAATTAAGGACAAGCTTAAGTCCAAGCTTAGTTTTATCACTTAGATAAGTGACAAGCTGTAACAAGGATGTGACCCTTGTTTGATGCCAGCTCAACAAGTCTTTCTGGCTCAAAGATCTGGCATGGTGGGAAAGACATCTGAAGAAGTGAAATGATTTAACTACAGTTGCACAACAGATCAATTTTGAACCTTTTTTTATTAAATCCAAGCAATACTTCCTCATTGGCCTCTTCCCATGACAGGAGTATTCCAGAGGGAGGTTTTCACTTCTGCAATGATTGCCACAACAAGTTCAGATAAAGGGATGTTAATACCCTAAACATGTAAAATAGCATGGATCCTAGCCTGCACCAAGGTTTCCCTGTCAGTGTAGTGTGCTGCTTTCTTGGGTGCTTATTAGATGCCTGTAAATGCCTGTCAGAATTTATTTCCTACTTTTTTTTTTTTTTCCCCATCTCACTTACTTGCACAGGTCTTGTCTCTTCAACCACATAATTCAATTATTGAGCATGAAAATATTTCCCCCTGTATTCTGATTGTTCTGTGGCTGATGATGGCATGAGGTGCCATGATGGAGTGCACTCAAGGAGCTCTTAGATGAGCATATATATTTGCATTGCTAATTTCGTGCCTTGAGAGGGAAGGCAATGGTTGACTTTGTTCCTTGTTTGATTCATGAGATCTGTCTCATTTTACTAAGGATGGATTTGTGTGTAGGCAGGGAGTGGGGCTGGATATACGGTTTGAATTGCTAGCACTTGTGCATAAGTGAAGTACTGCTTGTTTGCAAGAAGATACTGAAAAATGGGAAAACAATTGCATTACAGAAGATTTGTTAAGGTGCCTATGAGGAAGCTCCATGTGTAAAGATCTACACAAAGACACACTCTTGGTCTGTGTGAACCAGAAAAGGGAGATGATCCACGGAGAACGTAAAATGGATAGCTTGAATCAAATAGAAATCATTGATTACACAAAAATAAATGCTTTGCATGAGCTTAGTGCAAGCATCAGACTCATATAATGCTGGTAGGATGAATAAAAGCCATAAATCAGTGCAATCCAGAAAAGAATAATGTTTCTTTAGCAAGTGGTGTAAGATTTGGAGACTTAGGCCAGACCAAGTACGAAGTAGAAAGCTTCACAAAAAAAATAATTGAGGCCCCTGCAAAATATTTCAATTTTTTTATTGATTGAAGGCAATTATCCCTTAATTGCATATTTAAATGAGGTATTAGGAGGTTTAACTAAGCAATGCCTCTTAATTGCTGCTGCACACTAGGTGTCACAGATTGTGTTTATTTCATATGTTAATTAAAGAGAATGGGTATTTTATTTTATTGACTAGCGGGCTCTTCAGGCTGCACTGCTTAGGACCAAGGATGTCTCAGGTGTCCACAGCAGCCTGGGTGTTAATGTAATCATGAGAAAGGTTCTGGTTTTAAATGAAGAGCTATATCTCCATTTCATGGATATTTTCAGCCACTTAGACCATATCTAAGTAGTGGGAGGGAGAACCTTAGCCCAGGTAATGTTAACTAAAATGATAGAGAAGTGCTTACGTGCAGGCACAACCACAGTGAAGGTATGCACATCAAGAGAATAGGTATTTTTTTGCCTCTGCTGAGCACACAGCTCTAAGGCTGTGAAGCAGGATCTGATGGGGCTGAAATTTGAAATACCTGGCATAATTTCCAGGCTATGGCATAAGTTTTGAGGCTTTATTGTGCAGCCATGTTTGGTTCATACCTTGGAGTTAGCAGCCCCACTGCCATGAGATTGGGGGGAAGTGTCTGGATGCCACATGGAATTTCTGGGCTGGTTTTTGAGAATAGCAGCACATGAATGGCAGGG